>PVHY01004997.1:0-57230 GCA_004024945.1 Uropsilus gracilis
CTAGCCTCGGCCGCTGACTTTCAGAGCAAAACTCTTTACCCAAGTGTGCCCCTGATGGAGTCACCTTGTTACCTTCCAGGGGCTCCTGCCTCCTCTGCGGGAAGTAGCATAAAGCAGCAGGATGTCACAGGAGAAAGCCCGGCAGGTAGTCTGTAAGATGGGTTCCCTGCACCAACCATACCTGGGGGCCCCAAGTGTTGAAACGCAGAACCCCAGTCCCAAATGAATGAGACTACCGGGATGGGGAAATATGCATTTTGAACAACAACCCAAGCCTTGAAAACCCTGATCTTAGACCATTGCACAGTCATGCAAAAACGCCAAGCACTGTTGGTGATCTCAATGGCACTTCTCCCTGTCACCAGAAGAAATTCACGGTCAAAAAGGAGCAAAGACAAGCAAAGAAAACATCCTAGGAACCACCTAGAAAGTAAGAGTATCATGGTGCTCAAGGCAGGGAGGGAGAGGGTCAGCCTGCTTAGGGACAGAGAGGGACAGTTGTCAGGAGTTTGTCCCCAAGTGAGGGGAAGAAACTGGTATTTGGGGGAGAGGTTGTTTCTTAGCTTTGAAGTCTGAATCATTAACAACTGAACTTAGGTCATGACCAAGGGGGAAATTGATGCCATAAGAATAAAGGTCTTTTGCCACCAGCAATGGCGGTGGGCATGGAGCCCTTCCCTCTGGCTGTCTTCATATGGTGGTCGTCACCTCCAGTGCTGGTTCTCCTGGATTTGGAGTCACTTTGAATTTTTGGGCTTGAGGGGACTTTTTGAAGCCATTCAGGATGAATTTCTTTGATTCACTTGTATTTTTCTTGGCATATATCTAGAACACAGACATCATTTCATCGCTCCTATGGGATGTAACAGAAGTCTGTTGGCCCCAAATATAAGACTATTTACATCCTTCCCTACCAGCTTTAGAACCTCTTCTGCCTTCTGTGGTGCAGCCTCTATCTCTGGACCCAAACATCTATCTTGCCTCTCAAACTAGTATCTCCATTAGACCTTCAGCGTTGGCTCATTACAACTCTGCTCTTCATAAAACTTTCCCATTGGAGTAAATCTAGAAGATTCCGCTCCTCTCAAAGGTAGGCTCAGCCATATAGGTAAGATGATACAGCCATGATCTGGCCCTGAGAGGCCCTGTAACTTTATGAGAATATTAAAATTTTCAGGAACTGTACATTTTGTTTATTTTATATGTTGTATCTACACCTGCCTACCCAACAAAATGATTTAAAATCACCCATTAGTTACTTTTGGAAAATGAAGAATATTTTTACTCTTAAACCTAAAAGGTTATTATTTTCTAGTATCTAAACAATGGGGACAGTTCTGCTCAACCACCCCTAGTGGGTGGGTTATGAAACTAAATAGTCATTGAGTAAAGGTGTTTGTGAAGTGCACTGGGTTATGTAGGTACTATCATAGCATCTCCAGGTTCCTGGGGGTCCCAGGAGTGTGGTAGGAGGCTGGGATGCCCTGCACACCCTGAACCTCCCCCTGGAAAGTGGTAGGTGCCATCTAGATGTCATTCCTAACTTATAATGATGCATTTTACCAATGGCAGACCCAAACTTTTAAAAGCGGTGTGTGGGATATTTTATTATTTTCCTCTTTCCTCTTCGCTATCACCTAATCTTCCCTTTGAAATTTGGATGTAAAACTCATTCTCAGGTCCATCCCAACCTAGCATTCCTTTTGTCTTCATTTCCATAGTATCTGCATGCTATCAATTTAAATATCTATTCTTTTTCCTTCAACTTCAGCTGAAGGGAAAAATCTACCAAAAAATAAGCTCTTAAGAGTGGAGAGAGACAGGCTATTTTTATTTAAAGCAAAATCCATCACAGGAACCACTATCTGGGGATAAGAAAAAGACTTTTGGAAAACAAGGCATTAAATTATTCCCATAGCAACAAGGGAAAGGAAGCAGGCGTTTCTCTATGACCCAATAGATGTTCATGGAGCTGCCAACTCCTCAAAAGGGCTTTAAATCAGAGCATAAGATTGAGGGACCAAGAACCTGGGTATTAGAGAACCACCTCTGTCATCCATTCTTTGTGACCTTGAAGCTCTCAGCACTCACCTACGGAAGGATGGCAGGGTACCTGTATCTTCAGAGTCATTGCGATGATCACATGACACCATCTGTATGAAATCTCTTTGTTAACTGGAGAACTAGAGACAAATTCAACTCTCCTTGAGCAGATAGTGTGAAAATTTAGTGACAAAGGCAACCAAAGATACATGATGAAGCGTGTGCACACACACATGCACACATGCACACATGCAAACTACATAAGCTGTGTGTAACACATACAGGGCAAAGAGGAAACCCACAGAGACAAGAACTGTAGTGGGTAGCAAGTCCCAACTTCAGACTCTAAATAAAAGAGGAATCTCAGTTTGGGGGTCTGTAGGACTTTTAAGTTACCCAATGGACCCTGCAAGATCACGTCTTTAAGGGTTAGGGGCCAAGCCTTTTGGTCCCAGCAAAAGCTGTGGTCAAACCTTGGCACCATCCCCACATCATCAGCTCAGCACTCACTGAGGCCAAAATCAAGAGGTTGGGGTTGAACCTGGGGTCACAGCTGTGTATTCTGGGGGAAGCTCAGTAAGCTGGGGAACACCAGTCCAGCTGAACTTCCACTTCAGAGGGCACCATAAACTGGTCTGAGTATCTGGAAGGTTCCACTGTCACTGTCAGACAGGCTCTAAGATAAGCGCCCTGTAGATCTGAGACAGGAAGAGCTACACCCTGTAGGTTTCCACTGCAGGAGACCCCAGACCCAAACTCAGTCTCAAAGGGAAATAGCTACTGGCCAAGGAGAAAGAGCATAATGAGAAGAACCAAGAGATGGAAACAAAGCAGAAGCCTTTCATAGGCCTGACGTAGTAGGAAGCCCAGAAGCCCCTGGAAATACAAAGCAGCCCAACCACCTACCTCACAGGCTCCCACTCCAGGGCCCTTCCCCTACAGGCGTGCTACCCCATCTTCTCCCCACCCCCACTCTGCCATAATACATCGCTAACAATTTTATTACCAATTTTATTTTATTATTATTACATTTTTTGAGACTAGGTCTTGCTATGTTACCCAGGGTAGTCTTTTTGAACCCACGGGCTCAAGCGACCCCAGTCTCAGTCTCCCAGGTAGCTGGGATTACAGGTGTGTACCACCGCACTCGGCTATTAGTAATTTAAAAATATAAATTATGGACATAGGAAAAAGCTCAAGGAATATAAAATCAGTATACAAGGACAGTAAATCTCTAATCTCTTAATCTAATGAAAACTACTATTATTAAACTTGTAGATTTTTGACACATTCTTCAAAGTTCTGAGCTTCCAGGAACTGCTGGGAAGGTTCGTGAGTTTCCTATGTTTCAGCCGGTGTCTCTCATGTTCTCCAGAAGCCAGCCTGGATCAGCCCTGAGGCTAGTCCTTCCTTTTCAGAGCAAAAGAAGACTCTTCTCCATTTACATTCTGAACATTTTGGAACTAAATAAGTCAGACAGTTGGTGATAAAAAAAAATAGCTACCTTATTGCTGAAAATGCTGAGGGAAATATGGTTCAATGTGCAGTAATGACAGGCTTTTGTATCCCAGAACTCTGCACCCCCAAATTAGGCAGCCTGGCTATCAAATCACAAGCATCTTTTGTAAGTTATGGTCCTTTCTCCACAGGAGCAGAATGTTTTCTAATAGCTTTGTCAAGCGGCCAATTTCTGTGCAAAGAGCAGATCCCAAGGGAACCCCAGTGGTTGACAAATTTCTCCCAATCAATCGTTATGAACAAAGTGTGAACTGCATACAACGCAAGGAGTCAGATGAGTGGTTGAAAGAGTCTGGAACTGTTAAAATGACAGTTTGTGGAGAAAGAATGCTGTGAGATGAGCTTCTTCTCTCCAGCAATTCCAGGACCCAGTGGTTCATAGTCAGTTCCCCTTCGTGCCGGGAAAGGGACTGGTCTGAAGTTTCCCATGAAATGGAAGTCCCCATTTCACACCTATGGATACTTCATAACGTTGTAATGACTACGATAGCTGTTCCAGTGACAGAGTATTTGCCCTGCAATATCTTCTTCAATTTTAAAACAAAGGGAAGATGATGATGATGATGAGTGGGTTGCATTTTGCAGATGAGTTGAATGACTTGCCTAGGATCTGGCCAAAGATCTGGGTCTTGGATTTAAATATTATTTCTGTGAAACTATAGGAGTTTCATAGACCATATCAGCTTTATACAACATGGAAGAAAAACATGGTGGGGGGGAGGGATCCAAGTCACTTCACTTGGAGTAATGTTTTTAATGGGTAGCATTTGCACAAATAACTTCAAAACCATGTGTTTGATCTGGATTATCTCTTGACTTGCACGTTACATTCACTGAAGATGTGTCAGATAACTGAGATTACAATACTGAAAACAAAAGAAAGTCACACTACAAGTGGGATGTTTCACTTTCTCATTATTGTTCAGTTAAAAAATATTCAATAGGTAACATTTTCCCCCCTACGGACTGAAGATCAGAGGGTTCTAAAAACTACTGTCCTCTCTACAACCTTCATGGATACCCAGCATTTCTCCAGGTGTTAAACACAGATCACCTCAACCTCACAAGTTTGTAGGGAAGAGATTAGCAGTGTCCCCATCTAGGAGGAATTGGTGGGTGAAACTTTTTTAGACTCCAGATGACAAATACTGCCATCTACGTCCTCATGATGCAAAAACAAAGTGCCAAAGGCAATCTTCTGCACGACAGAATGCCAGCTAGCCCAGCAGCACCCACTCCCCTCACAGGCTCAGGGGTGATGGCTTAAAAAGAGCATGAAAAATAAGGGAATAGTTTATATCATCCATGTATTTTTAATGAGCTTACAACTCTTAGAAATCCTTCAGACCTTCAAAATTAATACTGATGCCAACTTAGAAATCCATAGAAGTCAAGGGATAACTCACAACAGTGTCCCAACGAATACCAAAGACACAGTAGTCACGATTTGTATGTGGCCTCTGCCAGAGGGCTGAGGCCTCACCTCAGCACTCAAGAATGTGAAACAATGTGCTAAAGGCATCCACAGGAAAACAGATCAGGAAGAATTTAACTTGGCAGTTTAACCTGAATTGATGTCTTTCTGACATCTCTCCTCTTTTGGACTAACTTGGTATTTTTGTATAAAAGACTACTTACATCAAGTCTGCAGAGGACAGTAACTTACAGGAATAGTGTCAATATGACTTTATTGCCCAATATGTTGAATTATATATATATGATCCTATATATATCCTATATATATATATATGGTATCATTATATTATATATTATATATATGTATAGTATATATATAAAAGAAAACCCCCCAATTTGCTGCATCACAGGAATTTAAGTCACACTGTAACCCATGTGGGTCAGAGTCAAAAGGCTACTTACATCAAGTCTGCAGAGGACAGTAACAGAGGACAGAAATAAGTGTCAATATGACTTTATTGCCCAATATGTTGAATTATATATATATATGATCCTATATATATCCAATATATATATATATGGTACCATTATATTATATATGTATATTATATATACAAAAGAAAAAAACCCCAATTTGCTGCATCACAGGAATTTAAGTCACACTGTGAACCACGTGGGTCAGAGTCACAATTCTGGAGCTTGCAGAGAACCCAAAGATAGCCCATCTCTGATACCATAAGGCCTCAAGGGAAGAAGCAATGGGATTTCATGATTTTGGATTCCACTTCTTTCATAATCTGATATAACCAAACACATGCTGGCAGGAGGGGCAGAAAAAAAAATTTTTTTTTCTGAGTTGCACTTTATTTTCTAAATTTTACAAAGGGAAAAGAAAAGTTTGGATCTTAAATTAGTCGAGCTATTTATTAGCCTTTGAGTGGGAAGGACACTGCAGGAAGGAAGATTTAACTATAAAACCTGAGTGCAATGGAGATTCAGTGTCATTTTCAGCCTGTTTATAAAACATGCCAAATATCAGATGGCATCAAAGGGTAATGTGTTCATTGCAGATACGCAAAACACCGGCTGCAATTTCTAGGAAAGACTAAAGAATTTGGACTAAGCTTTTGGCAGAGTTGCTCTACAACATACTTTTCTCTCTAAATCTAGCTGCTTAGAAAGGACCTGAAATGAGGAAAGGCTATTTTAAGCACCTGAGCATTGTGTTATTTGAAATCTTTCATTTTTTTACCCAAGGAAATATGAATACTACAAATGTGGTAGCAACCACCAGAATGTTGACTCTGTAAATTAAAAGCTGTTATTCATCTTACTCTTCTACTGTCTAATGTAATGACATCCTATAGGATGTAAAGGGAGAAAGGCTAGAATTTGTAGTCAAGTTATATTTAAATAAAGGTATAGCAACCTAATCAGCTCTGTAACTTTTCTATAAAATACGCCTCAACTATTTTGCTATAAAAATGCTGTTCTTTAGATGGTCTAGTAAGTCACCAGCAGCTCTGAAGATTATGGTTTTAAATGCTTTGGCTTATCTTTTCTGTTTCTCCACAAGGATGCATTGCTAGCTTTAGTTCCCCCTGCCCTTTGCCTTTCATTACTCCTACCATCCAAGAAAAATTCAAAACTTACTACACAGTATAAAAACCTGTGAACACTGCAAAGGGAAAAATATAATCTTTTGTGGAAAGATACATAAGATTGCTACCTTCAAGAAACTTAGGATATAACAGATGAGACTGACGAAAAAAAATGCCTTAGTATAATCTGATCATTGCCAAAAATGGCCTTCAATAACTAAGGCCTGAGTCCATGTTCCTTTGTGAAATGATACTGCCATTCCTCACATGATAAAGGTGAAGTCAATTTCTCCATGTCCTTGAACTTGGGCTGGTTTTGTAGCTTGTATTGACTAGAAGGAAGGAGGGGTCACGTGGTGTAAAGACCTCATGCTTTCTGCTTTGACTTCCTGGTTACAGACAGATTTGGTTAGACTATGAAATGCTGAGAAAGCCTGGGGCAAGAGAGGTCCAGTTTCCTATCTATGTCAAAACCATCTTAAATGCTCTAGCCTCTGTCAGCTCATCAGCTGGCTGCTCCTGCTTGACCAAGGCCAAGAGCAGTGGATCAGCCACCAATCAACTCAGAGATGTGAGAAGCAATACATGATTTCAATCACCAAGTTTTGGAAAATTAGGTAATTGAGATATTTGGTATACTGCTTTAATGGAAGTACAAAGTACTTTGGGAATAAAGAAGAGTGACAAATTATTTACTGCTCAGAGGATACGGAGCAGTGGCAGAAGCAACTTTCTAACAGCTTTTGAGGTTTTACTTTCTTGTTAAACCATATTTTTATGTCGCTTAATTGCAAATATTTAAAGTCTGATGGATCCTGATTTCTGTTTACATTTGTGAGGCCAGCGCCACAGTTAGGGTAATGAATGCTGCCACTATCCTCCAGGTTTCCTTGGGATTCCTTTTCAACCCCAGCTTTCCTTACCTCCTGCAGTCAGCCAGTCAATACACTATCTGGATCATCTGCAGGGCTGTTTCTTGTGTCTTTGCCTTAGTCTCTAACCCCGTGACTCTATCTTTTCACATGCCTAGCAATCTTCAGTTAACCTCCAGAGGCTCCATAGTTGACATTGATTCTAGGGACACCTCCCCCAAGAGGTTTAGCCTTCCTGAGTTTGTACAGCAGAGAGCTCACCTAAAGCCAGTCAGGGGCCATAATGAGGGCAGAGGGGTAAAGCTCATTCTGCTTTGATTTGTCCCTAGGCTTTTTTGTTTTTTAATTAGAGCCTAGGCTATTCCCCCAGCCACTTTCTTCAGGCAGTTCCTGAATTTTAATGTTTGCTTAATTCCATCATCTGTCCTAAACAGCTATAACTGTATACACATTTTCAGAAAGGAAACTCACCAACTCCCCCTAATTGTACCAAAATTTCCCATTTCTGTCCCTAGACTAGCAAATGTTACAATAACCCAGTAATTACTAAAGAATAACTATCAGCCTCCTGCCTACAACCAGAATTGACAAAATGCTCCCACGCTAAGACAGAATCAGCTGACTTCCCAAGTGTTCACTCCTCTTTGGAGTCTTGGGTGCAAGCAGGTTTCTACTGCTTTCAGATAGATGAGTTGGGGGGTGGTGATGGTGGACTTCGTACTTTCAGTAACTAGGATGGCAGTGTTGTTCCTTTCCCCTTTTGGATGGAAACTGTTGTAAAATACTGAATGTACAGTGGCATACTTTTTTCACTTGTAGATAAGATGGTATCACTCAGTCTGAGACCTCCTGGAGAGACTGGTACTCCCAGACTTGAATGTAGCCATCACATGGAAACCAGATGCCCAGGTCTTTGGGGTGGTGCTTCCACATTGGGGGACAGGTGAAATGTGATTACGGGGCACTGTGACAGGTATTAGCTTCCTCCAAGATGTCCTTACCTTCTTTCAACTTTTGGCTATACCCATGACCATACAAAATGCAGAAATCAGAGTCTCCTGCAGTTCAATGCGTTCATTTAACAAAAAAATGTAGACAATGAAGCAGGATGGGAAACATCAGACAGACCTGGACAACTTACTGCAATCATATGAAAAATAACTTTCCCTCTTATTTCAGCTATTATTATTTGGGGATTTTATAGCTAAACCCTAAGAAAAGGTAAGAGGAGACATTTTCGAAGTGTGGAAGTATAGTCTGCAGTGTCCTGTTATTTTTAGGTAGTCTGTGAGGTGAGACCTAGCTTCATAATATCCTGACACATTTACCTTTTCCATTTGTGGTGACATGGTCACTGCTGGCACACAGTAATGGTAGCTAAAAGCACCCGATCTTAGAATGAATCCAATGCACTTGCAGTCATTGTATTCTTCATTGCTTTGCAGTTGGGGGAAACACTTCAGTGTCCTTAATAAAGTGGCAAAATTATATTAAATCTTGACGCTGAATAAAAAGCTTTTCAATATTCTGTGCTTCTAGGACACCAAAACATGACAGTTGTCTGTAGAAAAGCTATTGTGAGATTGAAGTGTGAGATGAACTAGGTTGTTCAGATGTAATTTGGAAGATATTGTCTCAAACATGAAAACGTGACTGTCACTTTAAGGAAAAGTGACACACTAGAGGTGTATTCCCAAAGCTAATGTTTCCGCTTTCCACTGAAAAAAAATCACAATTTTGGAAAACATGTGTCTGCCATCTGAACGTCACAGTTTCTCAATTAACTAAGAGGATGTTCCCCCTGAGGTGGAGCCTACTAAACATGCACAGGAAAGTGTTCAGAAACAACACAGACCAAATGGCTTTAATGTAACTCAATGAAAGTTTCGATAGGGTTGTAGAGTGTATTTCGCAACTAACTGTTTAGAAATTATCCCTTATTCGGTTTTGGTACTGTCCAAGAATATAGTTGCATAAAATGCTTACTCAAGTATTCCACCCTTTTCCAATTACATCTTTGTGTGAGGCTTTATTCATACCTTCAAATAAGACACTAAAAAGATTGAATGCAGGCAAAGACAGGAGAAACCAGTTATCTTCTATTAAGCCATTTAAAAGGCTTGCAAAAAACTTGACACCTCTCACGAAATGTTTTTTTTTGGGGGGGGGGGGGATAATTCTTATATTATTTATGTTAGCATGAAAAGTTTATTTTAAAGTGAGCTAGTACCTAAGAATTTTTGTCAGTCTGAGTTCCCAATATGTTATATAACTTACCAACAAAAGCTTTTTGAGGACCTCAATTTTTAAGAATTGAAAAAAGGGTTTTGAAGCTAAGAAGTTTAAAAACATATGGTTTACAAGTCTGGAAGAAACTTGAGATACAGCTACAAAGCTGTATCTGTCATGAAAACAGTTAAAGTAGCATTTAGCCCAGAATGGGGTGAATAAAGCCATACTGAGAAAAAGTGGTATAGATAGGTAATGAAAGTAGTAGAATAATACAGTACAATAATATAGTAGAATAAAAGTGAAATTAATCTTCAGGGGAAAAGAATTAGCACAGATTAAACATATAGCAAACTTGTAACCAGTGACTTCCAACACAGATTCACTAAGAATAAATTGTCAAGTCAAAAGAATATGTTTCCATAATAGTCAGTAGGACAGTAAATGTGTATACCCACCTGTGCATTTCTCATGAAACATGTGACTGTTACAAAACAATGTCTATAGGAACCAGCAAAGGATGAACCATCAACCAATCTACCTGAAGCTCAAAATGATCAAGTTCAGAATTGATACACAAGATGACACAGGAGGCCGGGTATGGTGGTGCATGCCTGTAAGTGGCAGCCTAGGAAGTCATGGCTGGGGCCAGGGATGGTAGTTCAAGTCCCGCCAGGGGCACGTAGCGAGACCTAGTCGCAAGAAAAACAGCTGGGTGTGGTGCACGTGCCTGTAATCCCAGCTACCTGGGAAGCTGAGGCTGGGGATTGCTTGAGTCTGTGGTACCCCGGGCAATGTGAGCCTCATGTTTCCACAGGCAAAAATATAGCAAGACCTAGTCTCAAAAAAAAAAAAAAAAAAAAAAAAAAAAGACACAGGAAGTAACAGTATTTTTAGAAGTGATGCAGAATGGGTTGGAAGTCAAGATGAAAATCAGGTGTCTACAGAGGTGATGACAGTGATGTGGAGAGCAATGATTCATTCATCAAACACATCTATTAAACATCTATCATGTGATAGGCAACTTATGGACATGTAAGGATGGAGAAGCAAGACTGAAGCAAGACTGATGATATTCCAATTTTTGTGGCACTGACATTTAAAGCAGTCAAATCTTTTTCGTTATGCAATGTGGGCTCTTGAGTGAGTGGAAGAGCAGCTAATGCTGTTAACAATGAGAAATGAAATAAATCAATTTAAATTTCTTCCCTACTCCCAAGTAAGGTGTGGGGGGAAAGAGAAAATGATTTACAACTTTACAGTTAACAGCATGAAACACAAAATATATTCTAAAAACTGTATTTTTCACCATTCTGAGGTTGAAAAAAAAATAAGGGGGAGAACAAACACACTTGAGATGTTAAGGGAAAGATACAAAGAATGAAGGGGGGGGGCGGGGGAGAGACCAGGGCTGATATCCTAAAGGAAAAAAACCTTAATTCTTATTAAGGTCACATTTTTTCTTTCAATCAATTACTGCTTAAACTTCATTTATATATAGCTATATAAGTATCTATCGTACTTATATGTATTTCATCTATCGTACTTACATGTATTTCATACATATCTATCGTACTTACATGTATTTCATAATGGTTTAACTCTATACAACAGCACAATTTTCATATTACTGGCAAGTATCAATTCTTAACTGAATTCACAACTCTAGAGAAAACTTCTTTATCCTGAAGTTTGTAAGTTTTAAGATGCTCTCCATGTCCTCCAAAAAATAGTCCTTTTAGATCTTTGTGCCAATAAAAAACTTGTTCAAACATCTTTCATTCATAAAATCATCAATCACATTTCCAAACGTACTTGACATGTAAGGGTGAGATGGACTTACAAGTTTTGGAGCCATAGACTCTAAAAACACCATGTGGGGCATACGGCTATGAGATCAGTACCCCAACAGTCAAGAAACCTAAAAAGTCCCATTTTCACCTTCAATTACATCTCCAGTTCTGAAAACCTGACGTGAACAAAACACATTTCAGTGTTACAACTCGTATCCCAGCAGCAATTACTGCTTTGACGTGAATAAGAGCTCTACCAGTAAGGTTTCACTTGGCCACAAGCAAGTCCTAAATTATGGGCTAGTGGATTCTATGCACACTTCTAAAATCTAGGGTACTTTCCCCCACCCTTCAGGACCACTTCTCTCTCTGCTATCAGTAAATATGCAGGGAGTACTAATCTTAATATTTAAGTATTAATAGGTAGTTTAATTTAGAAAATCTGAACAATGCAAAGCAAGTAAGAAAACATCCCAAAGCAAATTATACTTTGGGATGTTCAATTTCCTAAACATCAACTTTCTGGAAACTAGCTTCTGTTGCTGGTGACTATGTATGTTGGTGACTATGTATGTTCTCACTTCGTCCAGGTCTGTCTTGACCACCCTGGATAAAAATAATCCCCATATTTGAACACCAGTACATTCTATCCCCCTCCTCTTATTTCATTTATCGCTATAGAACTTGCCACCACTCAACAACAAAAAATACTTACCACCACTCAACAACAAAAAATACTTACATTTGCTTTTCTGTACTCTTCCCCTTACCAGCAAACCCCCACCAATAAGCTTCTTGAGGACAGGGCTGGCCTCGCTGTTTACCCAGAAAATAGTTCCTAGCACAGAGTATGCAACCCCAAACAGGATTTCTTAAATGAACCTTGAGATTATAAATACCATATCCCGCAGGTAATAGATGAGAAAATGACTCCACCAGGCTGGAGGTAAAATGGAATCTAAGTAGAAAAACAGATGTGACTAAGCCCACGTAACTGACAATGCTAGTGTATTGTAGCTAAAAGCATAGGCTGTACACTTGTACAAAGCTGGATTCTAATCCATTTATTGGTAGTGACATCGTGGGCAAATGAATCTCTCCATGTCTCAATTTACCCAATACAAAACAGGGATAACAGTAGCACCAACTCAGTCTTATTAAAGTGATGAAATGATAGTGTAAAATACTACAGTACAAAGTAAGCACTTAGCAAAAAGAACCAACATTGTGTTTATCATCATCATCATCATTACCATCACCGTCTCTCTCCAGATCCCTAGTTTATTTTCTAACAATTCCCAGATAATTTATGGGACAACTGGTTATGGAAAACTATAAAAATCAGATTCCCAAAGGACTGCATTGCAGCATCTTAATGTCCGTGAAGAAAATGTTTTGTCTCTAAGAAAAAATTACATAATATTTAACATGCTCTTTTAAACCGGCAGGAAAATACAATTCTAAAATTAGATGTTCACTTCAAAATGGCTTACACAAACTTCTGGTATAAAAGATAAACTCATACTATAGACCGACTGGTGACAAGGAGTCAGAGGTTTGGATAGTGCCACTGTGGCTAGGAATCAGTATGATTTATGCCAATCTCTCCAAGGTTTGTAGACTCCTTATTAGAGACTGAGTTATCTCAATTCTGGGCTCATTCTCCTCTCATAACCTGTAATATTGTATCTCAAATGGCGGTTTTCAAGTAGGTGGTAAAATGGTTCCATTTTATTGTCTCAGTAACATTGCAACAGCCCTGTAAAAAACTGGCTTTTATTAACCCTATGCTCTTATTAACAGACTAACCGGGGCCTTTGGAGTTAGGAAGCAAATCAAATTTCACAATCAAAACCACATTCCAAATTTCATAAAAGATTTTTCTTGTTCTTTTGTAAAAACAATGGTCACCATTTAACATACAGTGGCAACAAAATGCACCCGATTTACATGCATCAGCAACTCCATAAACCATCACACACAGATATAGTAGCTTTTAAACAAATAGTACTAATATAGCTCAAGTTGCAGTTACCCATAGGTACAGTGCTCTCAGTGAAGAAACAGCTAATATGAGAAATAGAAACGTCAGTTTCAATCTGAAAGAAGAATCTTTGTGACAAAGACTATGAAACAGTAATTTTATGAAGTCATGATGTTAAAAGGAACCATTTTTCAAAAATCACTTTGTGCTAAGGCACCATACTTATGCAGAGTAAGATCTTAACAAAATGGACACTTTAGGTTAAGGACGAAAGGTTTCCCTTTTTTTTTTTTTCAGTTACCTGAAAAGTCCGATTTTTATTCTATCCAGAAATTGTCTTTCAATGTGGATTACATATTCCATGTTTTGACATTAAATAATTCAGCAGACATTCAGCTAAACTTAAAGATTCTGTAGGATTAGACTGCTTTCAAGAGCAAAATAAAACACAAATAACTAAACACCCTTTCTTAGCTTACAGGCAAGGTTTCTTGATATGGGATTTGATTAGTATGAAGAAAATTTAAGCACCACAATAAGACACTTTGTTTTTTGAAAACAAAGGACTGGCAATAGATATTAGGATAGAAGCACTTAAACATTTACAAAAAAATAAATTTTGTAATAAGTACTCTAATCCTCGTTCTTAAAATACTTTTTTTTGGTGTGTGTGGTATTTTGTGGAAGATACAAACCAAATTCCATTTAAGATGTCAAATTCTATGATTATAATTTGATCAAATGATATTATTTGTACATTATAAGACTATTATTTAATACTTTTATACTGTATGACTGATATTCCTTTTCCCCCTCAAATATCTATGATTAAAGTATAGCCCTAAATTAAAGTGCACAAAATTCATGATGAATTGCTTTGTGGGAAAAAACACCTACTCTGAAAATAAGAGCTCAAAGTGAATGTGTGTAAATGAAACTTTAAGGGCCCTGTAAACACAACCATAATTTTTTCTTCTTTTGCATCTATTGAGCAACAAACAATTTCAATGCCAAACAATAATTTTAACTTCAGTTTTTTTTTCAAACTCCACAGTATGCTTATTCTTAAAAGAATAAATTTTAGAAAGTATAAAAAAACCACAAGCTAACAAAGTTTAGATTTCATCAAATGAAAATTTAGAATTCATACAGGGTGATACGTAAGCAGTACACAAGACTGGAAATGAGTCATTTTAACCTAAAATATGATTAAAATACCACAATAGAAAAAAGAACCAAAAGGGGAGAGATTTCTCCTTGTCCAACTTTTGAATACTAGACTATACACAGCAAAAAAGGAAGGCATAAAAATACTTAGTTTTCACTTTGAAGGAAGTTAAACAGAAATGAAATTCACTAACGATATACAGTGACATCATGATTATGAGTGGGAAATATTCAGACTGACTCAATGCAGCTGAGCAGATATTTTAGAGGGGAAAAATTCTTTCCAAACAACACAATAATGTCAACCTCATTCATCTTACAAATATCACTTAAATAGTCCCTTCAAAAGCCTCGTTGAGAGTTCCCAATTCCCATTATCTATTTCTCTAAAATATGTTTGGCCTTTATTTGCCAAGTTTCGCATCAAATTCCTTTAGTTTATTCTACTTCCCATAAAATAATTTTCTTCCTCCAGGGGTCATTAGAGTATTTGTAAATATTCAAAGTTAAGACACTAAAGGTTAAAAAAAATTTTTTTGAAATAATACACTATTAAATAGATATGGTTTTATGTAGTAGGGAGATCACATAGTCATGTTTATGATTAACCCCTAGCTTTTAAGAAAGTACTATATCAGAAAATGAAAATGAGTAGAAGATACCTAAAAAATGCAAGGTCTGCATCCATTTTAAATAAGGTGAGTTAAAAGTGACTAAAATCATTGGTTGTAAATACTTCCTGTGAAATAGTACAAAAGTATGATGTTGCCAAAGAGTAAAAATAAAAAATCTTTAACTGATATTAAACAGCTTAAGTAATTTGGGGGGAAAAAAGTCTGAAGGTTGAATTCTAACAACAGGGAACAGAAAATGTTTTCATGCATGTACACAGGTTAAGCAACAAACAAGCAAACCTCAAGTCAGTACTGTACATCAATGGCTGACTCTTAAATGATAATGATACATACAAAGAGGAGAAGGCAGAAGGCTGACTGCCACTGAGGAAAAAGCATTTCAGCAATTTACACAAAATGATACTAAACAGTTTATTTTAAAAAGATGTCCTAAGAAAACCAAGCTACAATAAGTTAGTGTTTTCCATAATACATGCTGAATTACTTGATCCCATATCTATACATTACTGTCTTAATTCCTAAATGTTGTGACAGCATATTTAGTAATTGAGGTACATTAGTTTACATCTTTTTATAGATATTCTAAGAGGGTTAATTTGTCTTTTCCAGTTTTTCTTCCTCTTCACCTCCAAGGAAAAGCAAAGGAAACATTCCTAGAATGCAGCCAATAGTCACCCCACCAGCTTTGCCCTAAAGAAACAGAAGACAACATTTTTTAAAAGTTATTTCAGCCCTGAATCTTTGCTTAAGTATCTATGATAAACACAATGTACTACAAAAATCAACTGTTGCCTGCAGGTCTTTTGATCATGTAGATCTACAATTTCCAAGGTAAGGACACACATATACATCCACCTATTCTTTTGTGTAGCAATGGATAGGTCTCATGAGGTGGAGGCTGAGAACCTGCATTTCTAACACGTTCCCCACAGGTCCTGGCATCAAATATGAAAAACCACGATCCAACACAACCTCATCTTCTCCCATGACTTTTACGACCACCTACCTTGCCACTGGGGCCCTACAGTGAGCGGGTCTCTTATTTAAAACTATTTCCAATCTAGCACTCCCAACTTCTTTTAACCTGACTTTTTTTTTATTCCCATAATAGTTATGAATTCTACTATTTTCTCAGTTTATTTTTTTTAAATGTCTGTCTATCCTCCATCCCACTGGAAAGTAAAGTTTATCAAACAATGTAATCAAAACTCCTAGACGGTACATATGGTAGAAAACAATGATTATTTGATACTATTCATTCACCCATCATCTAAAATTCAGACCTTTCTTATCCTTGACTTTCAATCAAACGCCTACTAGATGCTACCACTTGACTGTCCTACTAGCATCTCAAATCCAACATGTCCGAAACAGAAATCATTATCTTCCCTCACACACCTACTTTTCCTCCTTTTTTTTTCTTGACTTAATTGGTGGTATCATGACCCATCCATTTCCTCTCTGCTTAGAACTGTTCACTAGCACTCCATAACTGAGATATTAGTTTCAAATGCCTTAGCATAGTTTAGACAGTGCCTTTCCTGATAATTCTTACTTCTCCAAAACTATCTATTACTGTTTCTAACCACTACCACTATACATTATATTCCAGCAATGCCTAATTTCTAGTATTTCTCTAAAACACTGTGCTTTTATGCCTTTCTACAAGTTAGTAAATCTACTTAGAATTCTCTTATTCACCTAGCAAATGCCTCATCAATAATTTAAAAGTAGCTTAGAACCAGATAGTCAAAGAAATTCCCCCCATGAAATTTCTCCCCACAAAGTGTTCATTTTCTTATCTGTGCTACTGCTAAATAAAGTATTTAATTCTGTTACTATGTGCCACTAAATTGTAACTTGTCACATATCTGATTTTCCACCTAGAGAGGTTCAAAGATAACTATTATTTATTATTCATTATATGTTCTTCAATCTCTAGCACATAACATACTTCTTAACATTAACTGAACCATATAAAAAAAGTATATTAAGAATTTATTGAAAATCAAGCACAACTACCAAAAGCAAAGTAGAAAACTTACTGTTTTTCTGAAAACTGCCATGGGCCGGTAAATGTTTTGTTAAATTTGAATGGACTCTAAATAGAATGGACTCTGGCTCTCTGAGTTAAAGCATCACAAACCACATAAAGCACTTACCAGGTGCGTACTGACACGTGTCTGCCACATGTCAACTTGCTTTGGTGTGAGATCAGGAATCGAAAGGCCCAGCCTAGAAGCCAAAGCTTCAACATAGCCTGCAAGTCTTTGAAAAGGAAAAACAGAGGAATGAAATGCAAGTTTTAAAAGAGACACACACATTATTTATAGTAAAAAATTAATTAGTACAGAGAAAAAGTCATTTTACACCTGTAACTGATAAACTAAGAAAGGTATAAACATTATTTTACAACTTTCTTTTTTATTGGGATAAATGTACCCAGTTTTAAAATATGTCCATATTGATATACTCAACAGGTAAAGTAACTGAGTGTGATTATCCTCTTCTATTTAGAAAGATCATTTAAGTTCTGTAATTTCTTGACAATTAGAATTTATGCATTTATCCCAAATGCAAAGTATGACATTCAAAGTACAGTAGCTTTAATGTATAATATAAATCAAAAATTTGTCACCAGAATGAAAAAAAAATTCCAAAATTAGATTCATATACCAAGAAAAACAACTAGAATTTTCAGTGCAATCTCAAGTATTTATTCTATATTGCTATCATTTAAATGGAAACAGTCTTACTTTATGAACTGTAAGAAAGGAAAAATGTCAATTAAACTAGGCATACCATCAATTATAAGACAGATTCCAGTATCAGATACATTGTTATAAGAGAAATATGTACTGATGAAGTATGATACTTTATTTGTTACCTAATGTATTTTTTAAAGGTGGATTATAGTCTTTAAATATAAAGAAATCTTTACCACTCATCAAAAGTAACTGCCTTGTAACATAATGCAAAAGTCAATGAAAAGTCTATTAGATCATTTGGTCTTATTAAATATAGAAAATGATAATAGTAGTTATAGTATTACCCTATTCATCTTAGAGTTGGGAACTGGGAAACAATGTTTAAGGGTGACATCACTATGGATTTATGGCTGAAAGTCCAGGAATATAAAATTTCTGCATTAGCCCAGAAGCAAAGAAGTAGCTTTGGCCTCAATCCCCAGTGAGATTTCTCCTATGGTTAGATCACAAAGAAGTTGGCTTTGCCCAGATCATAGGCCTGACCTGATTTCTATTTAGACCCAAATTCAAACCTTAAGATGTTCCACTCTAATGAACCAAGGAAAGAAGAAACAGAGACTGAGCAAGAGAGAGTATGTTTACCACATTAATTCATGCCCACTTAGTTTGACTTCTATTTCCCAGGCTTCCCCAAGCAGAGGAAACAGCCCAAGTCATCTACCACTTGGAACAGAGAATGTAAGGAAAGTGAGAAAATTAGCAGTTTTTTACGTAGACATATTAGTTGTTTTTTTGGTTTTTTTTTTTTAATCATTCCTGCCACACGGAATAAAAGAGAGCAAAAACTGGCCAAATCCACGTATCATTTGACAATTATTTAAGGGACAGTTCCTTTCCCTGGAAAAAACACCCAGTCTAGTCAGTATCCTCACGTTTCATCCATAGAGCTTTATCTTTGGGCTCAGCAGGAGGTGGAAGCTGAGGTAGAATGAGGGGGTAGTGCTTTTAATCCTGTCTCACTCATGAGCAAAGTCTATGCAATACATATAAATACTTGCTTAAATAAAGATTATTAAACAGAAATGCCAAGACCCCTGCTCCAGAGACACTGATTTTGTATGACTAGGGTGTGACCCAGGCATCTATATTTGATGCACAGCAAAGATGTGGTGTTATTGGTTTGTAAATACTGCACTAAAAATTTAAATTTAGTTCTAAAACATATTATCTGTTCCTGTTTCTTTAACCCTTTTCATTTAAGGGAGAATGGGTGAGGTGGGACAGGGAGGAGAAGAGAGCAAGTAAGCATATACAAGCACAAATGAATATATAAATGGACCTACCCAAGTCCAGCTAAATCTGACACAAGATTTCCCAAAGCAGCAGCTAAAAAGTTTTAAACGGAGAATTGACTTGTTAGATGGAATTCAGAAAACTCATTATAATGCAACATTATGTAATCAATAAAGTACTGGTCTGGAAATTACTATGCTTCTCCAATTACATCAACTATGTCCAAATATTCTCAAGATTTCAAAATCAGTTACAGTTCTTTTGAGATTACAGAATTCTACCTTCACCAAGTACACTAAGCTTTTGCTGTTATTAAAGCCAGTTTCCATTGTGGCTTCAATACTAGAACACTTGCACAATATTCTGCAGCTGCATCTTTCAGATAGTATGTATGGGAATTTGGCTATCTGGAAATAAAGAATGAAAGGATATGTCCAGCTTTAATCTTAAAAAGGATCATGTCTTCTCTATAGTTAACATAACACAGAATCATTCTCAAATTTTACTGTTAATGAAAACAGGGTGGTTAATTGGGTAAACACAGTATTAATCAGACTTGGATTAGACTCTCAGTCATGTATATCCAACAGGAAAACAAATGACTCATTCATTCATTCATTATTCTTTTTTTTTAAAGAGACTAGGTCTCACTATGTTGCCTAGGGTTGTCTTGAACCCATGGACTCAAGTGATCCCCACCCTCAGCCTCCCAGGTAGCTTGGATTACACATCTGGTAAAAACAAATGATTTAATAGAGACAAACAGTAGAAAGATTTTGGGTAACACTGAATTAAGAAAAAAACAGCACTCTTTGATAGCTCAGCTGGCAGGGCAGAGGGACATGTAGACCGGGACATACGTAAGAAAAAACCATCTTTGAACATAGTCAACTGAATATTATTGCTCATTAAAACTTCTCAGGGAGGGAAGCCCCAGTTGCCTAATGGATAAGGCACTGGCCTCCTTAAAACTTCTCAGGGAATAAAAGTACAACACAAAATTAAATATTAGAAGAACAGGATTTAAGAAGGTAGACATATATAATGAGTATGCTCACTGAGATTATCGTCTTCTAAACCTAAGCTACTGAAATTTTTGAATATAAAAAATTTGCATGAATATACAAATTTGTATGAATATACAATGAAATAATATTACTATTATTAAATACCTGCCATAGTTGAAATTCCAAAAATAATGCCAATAGACATCTCAATATGGGTTCCCTGAAAAATTATTACAAGAAATTAATGTTAAAAATTAAAGCTGAAGTACCTATAGAAAAAAGTATTAATACAAATAGTTAAACCAACATGCTATTCAATAAGTATGTAAAGTATGCAGATGTACACATATAATGCACACTCAATTATTATATGCATTCATGCAGAAATAACATCAATATTATTTTATTCATTAAAATTAGGCTTCAATAAAAATAAAACAGCAATATAGCAATACAATCCATCATTTAAAATCTAGAACATATTTTCCCACCACAATGAAACTCTAGAGTTCACTAAATAAACACCAATGCACCTCATTTTCAATTCTGATATATATGTTATCATTTACTTTACCAAGACTAAAAAGACAGAACCAATATTCAACACCCAAGACCACAAACTTTAAAAAGTATCCTAACAACACTTCAACCAGTAAGCTGTGAGATTCAATAATTCATTTATAAGCAATAACATTCTAAGTAATGTAGCTACAATAAAAATGAGTCTCCATTGCATTTCTGCTGAAATTGTTTTACTGGGAGAATGTAGAACTTGTAAATATCTCATTACCCTGAAAAGAAGAATTTGTATATTTACTCCCACTGTAATGAGAAGGAACTAAAATGAAGGTAATTAAACTATCTTAATGGACTGCAATGTAGAATAAAAAAGAAATCCTAGAACCTATTGTGCTAAATCAGTTCTAATCCTTGGACAGTACTACCAGAAGTAGAATTAACTTTCAAAAGCTCTCTTCAATACTGCTGCTTGAAAATTTATGTAAAAATTTATAAATCTCAGTGATATTTGTAGAGGGGGGGGGAAGACTATCTGGTATGCAGAAATAGTGCATTACTCAATTTAAACAAAACAAGTGAAAAGCTGAGTTAAGTTTGCCTCAATTTCCTTTCCCCTAGGTCTTCTGGTCCCTCACCTTTGAAATATAACTCTTGCTGAGTAAGGACTAGGCAGTCTGATCTTCAAAAGTTGATCTGCTATTTAAAACTACAAAGCTGTAATGTTATGCAAAGGAACAGATTTCTGAAGAGGAAAAGAAAATAACAGGCACAAAGGATAAAGATGTTTATTTTTATAGACAGATAAAATAAAAACACAAAACAGCTGTCCTGATACAGGAGACAGGCATCTGTCAGCTACCATGTATAAAAAAAGAAACAGAGCATTTTAACAGCAGTGAGGCATTAGGAATGACCCAGAAGATGCAGTTGCAGTACAAGTACTTAAGTAGTGTTTAAGTGCTTGATCATTTGGTTGAATTTCAAAATCCTAAAGATCTAAATAGCATGAAAAGCCTGATGCAATACAGTCAAAGATAGTTTGATGGCGATGAACTATTGGAATTCTCTTTTTCCTATAATTACAACAAATTCTATGTTAACAAGTGAAGGAGGAGTGAATGAATCTAATAAAATAATAAGTCATCCATGGTTCATCACCTTAATACAATTCATATCCTCTAGAATTCCTAGTCTATCTTAATTAAATTGTAAGAAAAATTATTTTTAAAACGCTGAAATAGGGCCGGGCATGGTGGTGCATGCCTGTAAGTGGCAGCCTAGGAAGCCACGGTGGGGACCAGAGATCGCGGTTTGAGTTCCGCTGGGGGCATGTAGTGAGACTTAGTTCCAAAAAAATATAGCTGGGCATGGTGGCACGCACCTGTAATCCCAGCTACCTGGGAAGCTGAGGCTGGGGATTGCTTGAGTCTGTGGTACCCCGGGCACCGAGAGCCTGCAGTTCCACAGGCAAAAATAGCAAGACCTAGTCTTAAAAAAAAAACAAAAAAAAAACAAAAAAAAACAAACACACACACACACACAAAATGCTGAAAATACAAGTTATAAGCGGCAATCCCAGTAATGTAAAAAATATATTAAAAACTTATGAAAAGAAATGCTCAGTATGAACATCACTGAACAATAAAGGTCAAGTCTATTTAAAAGAAATTATATAGGAATTTGCTTCTATGACTAAACCTAGGATACCAGGCAAGAGAGTTTAAAAGGAAAAAAGAAAATATCAAGTGTCTACAGAAAAGTCTACAGGGCTTCTCCTGAACTTACAGCTGTCATAGCTGTTAGGAGGCAATCAGTGTCAAAAAAATAAAAATTAAAAGGTGAAAAAATTCTTCGTGCAATAATGAATATTTATTTCCCTATGTGTAGTGCACACCTGCATTTATTACCCAGAGTTATATTATTATCTACATGGTTACGTTATTTATGGGTTTTTTTGGTTTTGCTTTTTTGAGACTAGGTCTCGCTATTTTTGCCTGTGCAACTGCAGGCTCAAGCAATCCCCAGCCTCAGCTTCCCAGGTATCTGGGATTACAGGCATGCGCCACCATGCCCAGCTGTATTTTTTTGGAACTAGGTCTCACTATGTGCCCCCGGCGGGACTCAAACTGTGATCCCTGGCCCTGGCTGTGGCTTCCTAGGCTGCCGCTTATAGGCATGCACCACCATGCCTGGCCTATTTATGGTTTTTAGTCTCAGAAATCATAACAGCTCTGTCCCTGAATTAATTTGAAGGTATCACTCCACATTGGAATGACAAGTTTGTCCTCAGGAAGTGGGGGTGGGGGGAAAGCAAGAAATGATTATTAGATGGTAGCATGGATGCTGTCAATAATGTAAAAAAACTGAGTGTAAAATTTAAAGAAATACCTCTCTCATTCAGCTATAACTCAGAGAATCTATATAAGAACATATCAAGTCTAGGTTTGGTGGCGGAAGAGCTACTGTGACCACAGCTGAAAGGGAGAAATCCTCTATTGTCAAAATATCAGCAAGAATATAAAACGGTGGTACTTCACTAATAATAAAAAAAAAGTTTTTAAAGAATATATCACGTCCTAATTAGAGTGTGTAAACTCTTACACTTTTCATTATAATTAGATTTAACTTACCATTACTATTTCAGTAATTTAAGAACTCATATTTTAGTGATTTCAGAAAAGGTAGTGTGGTTCTAAATGCTTGAATACATTTCTCACCTTCACAAATAAAGAGATCCATTTGAATCATATATACATATATATACATATATACTAGAAAAATGTCCCAATTAGTTTTTTAAAAAATCAGCATTTTGAAATGATTTCAAAAGCTCTGAAAGCTACTGAAGAACTATGTGTACTTATTATTTTCAAGGTGAGTGCATGTTAGGGTATCTTTTGAGATTACTGACTAGCAGGATATCTTCCTGCTATGTGATCTCAACAAGCTGCTTCAATCAGGTAAATGACTAAGTATTCTAGATATCTGACCTCATCAATCTGGACAGATATACCACAAAGAAAAGCATTTTTTGAATGAAACCACTCTTAGACATTCTTTAAGCAATTTTACAATTCAATCGATGTAATTTTCACTTCAATTCCTATTTTGAAATTAGGAAATCAGTCTACTATTTCACTAATTTAAAACGTAAATCAGTCATCCTTAAGACTAAACATTCTTAAGGAATGTCCTTACATTAAAGTGACAGAGGCAAAAGGGAACTTCTTTTTAACACTACAATGGAACAAAGACAGGAGGATATAGTCACAGTGTTCTGAATTGAAACTTAAAACACTTTTGAGATAAATGGATAGACTTGTATAACAAACACCCCTTAAAACATTTATGCATGGGGAAACTGAACTAGGAATTAATCAAAGAACATATATGTGATAAAAATCATCAGAAAACATTACATTTTTTTTCTCTAAGAATGCTGAAAGTAGAACAGGGCAATACTCAATATAACTGCTCATTTTTGGTCAGTAGCTTTACCAAAAGTCATAATGATTTATGTCTATAATATATATTATATATAATGCCTTAAAGTGGAATTATAGACTAAAATGAAATATAGTAAAAAAAATAGCCTTACTCATTATGATGCTAAATAACTTACAGCTATAATATGCAAATTACTAGGAAAATTTAGATCACATTACTTTCTTTATTAACTCAAAATAGAAGGGGTGAGAGAAAGAACTTACTGCAACAATCATAATTGCATTATCCAAAAAGCCAAACCCTATGAAAGGTATCGCATTGTGGATGAATACTGAAAAACATCAAAAACAGAAAAATATATTTTTAGATTTCTATCATTTTAAAACAGACCATATGATTAAATTCTCCTAAGTAGATCTGATAATCTTGGGATTTGCTTTTCATTTCCTATAGGCAAAAGATCCTGCTCCTGCTGTAAGTGTAACTACTTGATATACTAAGCTATACTAGGAATAAACAAAATAAAACATATAACATGAAGAAGTAACTGTGTTGAGCTTTTATGTTTTCTTACTGGCAACACACAACCCACACACATTACATACAGTTAATGACAAAACAAATAAGTACACATTTATGAGACCCATGTTTTTTACCTGCTTAAATTGCTAGTGACATCAACCTGTTTCTCTTATTCTTAGACTGAGATCATAAAACTGAATTTTCATATTGATAAAAATGCCCTCAATTTTCAAGGAAGCTATTTTGCCAGTATTACTGAACAATTTTTCAAACCAATGTCAGAAAAATGTTGATATTCCCTATATTAGCTATATATGTGTAAAGTTTCCTCCCCCATCTCCACACCCATTGTATACTGGTATTCTAAACGCATTTACAGACTATAAACATTTGATTTAAATCAAAATGTAACTTGGTCTCTTCCACCAGAGACACCTTACGTTATCTATCTAGTACCGAATCTGAATGAGTTAATAGAAGTCTAACCAAAAAGAACTACAACCACTACATACTTCCATAGAGTAAGCTTCATTTTTTTCATATATACATCTTTAAAACATTGCAGAACCACTGGCGCACAGTAGATGCTCAATAAACATTTAGTTAATTAAGCTGAGGACCACTAACCTGCAAAGGAAGAGAATTCCAGATTGAGAGAAAGGAAGGCAGACTGTGAAACAGATTAAAAGCTGGGGATAATTAAAAGACTTCATTCTAATTAATCTCTAAAATTGCGAAGAAGCAGCTCTACATCAGCTCAACTGAGAACTTCTTAGTAAAATATCAAAACTTTAAGTTGTATATTACATTAAAAAAAGTCTCTTCAACCAACTGGCTATGAATTCAGTGACTTGAGTCTTAAGTCCACAGGCAGTAAAATTAAAATATAATCCAGAAGTTATGAAGGTCTGATACTGCTGTAGTGAGTTCTGCACCATCAGGGAAAGCAAATAAGCAGTAAAAAATAAATAACAAACTACACTTTTACCCACCACCACTGTCAAAGAATAAGAATGAAGGGGAAAAGGATATATCCCAGGCCATTTTAGATTTTTTCCCCCCTTGCTATCAAGCAAGAATATTCAAAATAAAAAGAGCATTTTTCTTATAAAGAATATTTTTAAAACTATTAAAAATGATTAAAAATAGCAAATTGGTGAGATTTTGCAGTGTTGACTCTAGCCTCCCTTCTTTCGCATTTTGCCTAAATCTTGTTTTTTACTTAAATCAGTCAAATTTTTGACAAGCAGTTTTCAAAACATATATGTACATTCCAATTTCAAAAATATATATGTATATATACACACACACACATATATATATATATAAATCTGGTATGTCAGGAGTATAAAGAAAATATTTTAATTCACTAAATTAAACTTTGATACTAAAGAAAGAGATGCTTAAATATACCTCTAGAGAGAATTCTCCTAAAACACCTTCTGAATCATCTTTGAAATGTAAAATGGCAATGGAACTATGAAACCTTTGGGATTGCTTATATTTTGAGGCTAATTTAATGGCATCTCTAGAACCAGCCAGTTACAACTATTTTAAAATTAGGTGTTAAAACTACTAAAATTAAGATGAGATTGTTGTTAGTAAAAACTTTGCCAATAAAATGAATGAAAAGCACACTGCCATTAACTATTACTAAAAAATAAATCATTTTTATGTTAGGCCTAAATAAATGTATCCTGTAAATATGAAGTTATTTTTAACCCAAAGGGAAATAATATAATTTTCAAAAAGTTAAGTGAGGATGAACTAGACAAAAACTCCACTGGGCACTTGAGTTACAGAGATAAATAAGACCGCTACCAGTTCTCAGAAGCCAGAACTTGGCAACTCTTGCCTTATACAGAGTTGACTTCAATATGACACACACACATCCTTAAATTGTAACAGTATCACATGGCTATAGATAATGACTGTATTGCTTTCCACTGGGATGATCAGGCAAGATTACCTGAAGAAAATCAGAGAATTCTTAAATTGTTTTGGTATTTGGGAAGATACTTATTTCTAATATAAACTAGTCTACCTACACTCCAAGTGCAAACAATAACTAAATTTTAAATGGATTTTTAAATATATATTTGCTACACAATATGTCATGCTCTTCTACCAATCTGTGATTTCTTCAGTTTCCTTTGGGAAACACTATTCTCTAACTCAGCAGTTACTACCAAGCCACATCTAAAGTTTAGCTTTAACTTGCAACCCACTCTAATTCACTGCACTGTGAGGTGATTTTCTTCTTCCATCCTCTTTACAATAAGGCCCAAACTGATATTACTTTGCTGTTAGTCCTTGAGTGTTTATTTACTCCTATCATAGAGAAATCCCACCAGGGGCATTCAGGGTTCTTCCTCCTGGTGGTTTTACATACACTTTCTTCACATACAGCAAGTCAGAAGTGCTTTCTCCATCGGGGACCAATTCTACCTATACTTGAACCTAGAAATTTTTTAGTTTTGCAGTTAATCAACTTAAATACATCCTTTCTCCTGGGGATTGAGACAGTGTCTACCAGTAAATATAATTCTCTTTCTAGATGGCAACATTCTAACAATATCAGAAACCCCATGTTATGGGGCTGGGATATGTCTTCAACCAAGACATAAACTCTTTGTTTCAGCTTAATAGAATACACTCCATTTGATTTACGGACTCTTCTGTACTACCAATGAATGATATATTTAATTCAAACTCAAAAGATAGATGTGCAAATATTTAACAGTTATAGAACTATTACCATATCTCAGCTGTCCTGGGGTGGGTGGTGCAGCTTCCAATTTTTCTAAAGGAGGAAACAAAAAGGTGAAGGGCAAGAATTAGTTACTGTAACATGATTTCCCCTTTATTACAATGAAGAAAATATTCACAGATTTACAAGGTGGGAGAATATCAGAGTTTATTCATAAATTTTCTTTAGGTTAATGGAGCAATGTTATCTGTATAAAAACTTCTATTCAGTATGTAAGGATTTAAGGATTAAGTAACAAAACTGAAACACAAAGTAAGTAACAAAACTGAAACACAAAACTGAGTTTTAATTACAAGTCCACCATGGACCTGATGAGCCATGTGGTAAAGCATCCATTTTTTTTTCCGTTTCAAGTTTTTGCATCTACCTATGAAGAGTATTTATATTAATTACAATTTTAAAAAGAATTATAGTTACCCTTCCAGAAATATAGCTATCCCCTTTTTTAGCAACCCTAGATAAGAAGTATACACACAAACAAACACTGATAATGACAAAGAAAGAGTATTCAAATAGATCTATATCTTTTAAAAAGTGGAAAATATTTTAAAGTAATATGTTTACTACATTATATATATACATATATATATATACATATATATATATATATATATATATATATATATCACTTCACAGGAATGTTTTGTCCCATTATTAATCTCTCTTGATAAACTGAGTTTTGAAATCTATAAGGGATAATAAAGAATACCCTTCATAAAAAAAAAAGTTGGGGGCTATTCAAAATCTTAAGTCAAAATATGACATATAAGCCATAATAAACACACAAAGATCTCCAAAATACAAACCAAAGTCAGCATCTTTAAGCACCATCATTAGATCTAAAAATTAACAGCCAGAATGAAGGAACATATCTAATCTCATAATAGCCATCTCACCATTTCATAAATATTAGAGTAAAACATTGTAGTACCATCTGTATTCTCATGCAATCCAACATAATTATTTAATAACCTGCAGAGACGAACTGACAGAAAGGATCACTCAGTGCTAAAGGTTCACTACAACTAATCTGTCTAAGGGAACACACTACAAACTGGACATACATTTTCTAGAATGTTTATTTACAATGACAATATAACAACTAAATAAATTATGAAAAAGTGAAAAACAAATTTTCATCAATAAGCTCTATAAAAACAGAGTATAAGCTGTATTTGTGAATGGGATTTTACTAAAAAAGTATACAGTGCCATAACAGTTTTACAGAAAGAAATGCAATAAAACCTAGAGTTTAATCAATTTTGTTATTATCCAGAAAATTCTAAGAATGCAAGTGTCTTTCTTTTTTTAAGAGTTAAAACATGAAGATATCTTTGTAAAATTTCACATCTGATTAAAATATATTCTCCATTTTTGTCTAATAGTTATTAATAAAACAAGACAATGTAAACACCAACTTATACTGTTCTGTTAAATTTTTAGCTTATGAGGGACAAGAGCTTCCCACCATCTTTGAAAATCTAAATATATGTGAGTATCACAATCTATATACAAAATCCTTTCCTTATACAAAAATATCCCAACTAATCATTACAATTCCTGAAAACGCTGCATGCTTAAATGTAAGTTTTTCAACACTTTCAGCATTTTATTTCTTAGAATGCACAAAACATGAGGCACTTCAGTTAGTATTTTAATTAACTAAAGCAACAAGAAAACTACTAAAGCTCATAAAATAGTATTACTGTGTAGATGAATTAGTAATGGCTTTTTATTTACAAGGCACTTTTTTAGGAATATGATTCACTAGAATCATTTTAAAGTTCAGTTATTATTGTTTTTTGCTTTGTTTTGTTTTAGGAAATATAAACCAGGGACACAGTCACAAAAAACAACAAACAAGAAACAGAAGAGGACATAAAGAATAAGGTCTTTTTTCTTCTATTTTAGGATAAAAATATATTTAAGCAGCTGCTTTTTATATTATATAAGTACAAATATCTAAGTTTTATACTGCCTCCTCTTAAGGAAAGTAGGACATCAGATTAGGAAGGGAAAGACGAAGGGAGAAGTGAGAAATAACAAGAAAAAAAATGAGGAATAAAGGCGAGATTTAAAAGAAAAAAAAGTGAAAGTTTCTGGGGTTTTCCTTGGTAGCCTCAGAAGACCAAGAAAGACGAAAGACAACTCCCCAGATGTCAGCCATAACCTGTGGAAGTCCCCAGGCACCACTGTAGGACACAGGAGGAATGGTTTCTGCATTCCAGGTCATGTGCTAAAAGTTTATTTCTTAAGAAATTTCTGATGAAGTATTTACCATTTTCTTATTAAGGAAAAACAAAAACAAAACAAAACCTAAAATGGCATCTGGCTGGAGAGGAACTTGGCTAACTGCAGGTTCTAAAGAACTGAATTCCAGTCAATCAGGTTTTTTTTCTTGATCCTGCACTAGAACCAATAACAGTTTTTTGATTACTAAAACTGAGACGCTTTTCCTAGGACACATGCTTGAGAAAATAACCCTTCAAACAAGTCTGTCTACTCCAATGACATATATGGTAGCCTCGAACTATAGAAGTATAAAATTACTATTTTAAAACTTGCGTTGTTTTAATCCTGGAAAATTCCTAGTAGATTTTACCAAAATATCCCTTAGAATACTTTGTAACTAAAATGTAATTTATATATTCAAATATTTTTATCTGTACTAATACACTAAAATATATCCTTTTCTACTATTTCATATACTTAGAATAAACCACACAGTTCTTTTAAATTGAGTTTTTCAGCAATATACGACATGTAAGTTTTAGAAAAGAACCTCTAGAATTGGAACAACTGCCTGCAACCTGCCACAAAAGCCTCTTGCTGGCTCTGAAGCTGAAGCCATTTGGAACTGCACCCCCATTCTCCAGCTTGAAGTCCTGTTTGGCCACTCATCATTTTATCAGGAAGTATATTTCATCAGCAAATTGACACTTGGTGCCTATTATGGTGTAAAAGAATTTATGAGGTTTGGGATACTGAGAGATAGTGTTACACATTTCATTCAACTGCACTAGCATAAATAAATATAAAGACCTGAGTTATTATTCACAGGAGACATATTAAGAGCAGCATCTGGTGAAACAGTAATCATCTTAGTATCAACCATTACAATGCTGTTTTTGTGAGAAAAAAATTGCACTAACAGCTTCTTTGAGACTACAACAAACAATGGAACTGAAAGTTAAAGACATTCTTCAGATTTTCATTAACTTACCACTACATGATTTACCCAAAAGAAACTGAACTAAAAACAACTATCTGTAACAAGTTATTTGCCAGCAGCACACACCACGTTCATGCTCTTAGGCTTGACATTTGCTAGCTGGCAAGGGAGATGGAACTTCACGGAAAACTGCCAGACACTGAGATAGCATTTATCCTCTCTCTCAAGGGGAACCCAGCCCACTGCAACCAAGGACACCAGCCCACTGCAACCAAGGACAACAGATCTGTTAATTTAAAAATTCTCAAATTACACACACACACACACACACACACACACACACACACACACACACACACACACACTCACTCTCACAAGATCATGTTTAGACATTAGAGGATAATAGGTCTAGACAAGCTTTGACCTATGGTCATTCAACTTCTATGTAATTATTTTCCTTATTGATGAGAACAATTATCTCAGTTTTTTTATTAGCCATAAAGGTTTTACAGAATTGCAACATATACTATATCTGACTTGTTATTTATCAGAGATCATCAACATTAACAGACTATTCTTACCCTTGAAATGAGTATTAACTTCTGAATAGATGAAAACAGATACAAATAAGGTCCTAAAAAGAAATTCATCAACAAAACATAAGAAATAAACCAAGGTTTTTGGATTCTTAGGTCTGCTATCTTCCACTATATCACATTTCCTCATAGCAAAGGAAATGAATATTATTTATAAAACTACAAAGTCCTTACCTTACTTGAATATAGATTCCTGAGAACAAATGCCCACAATAATTTGTATAAAATGAGAAAGAACATGTACATTACTGTTTCAAAAATTAACAGAATTCAAGTATGTACTCCCAAAGTTTTAACAAAGTGATAAATACATTAAAATATGAGTGTCTCTCAGTGTTAACTGAATAAAGCAGCATTGGTTCATCTGCTTTCCCCACCAAATTCATCCTTTTAAAACAAATTTACTAGTTTTGAATTCAAGTTTTCCCTAGTAATTTGAGCAGATGAAACTAAAACCCTGGGAAATTAACAAATACTCTTAAAATACAACTTTTAAGGTCAACAAAGCTGTTTCCTTTCTGCTTCTCATTCTAATTTGATTGCTATATAGGAATTAACTGCAAATATACTATAAAACAAGTAACACAAGTATATATAATTTTTTTAACTAAACATCTTTTACTTAGTTATGATTAAAAGGGTAAGTTGAATTTATTCTTTATAAGAAGAATGCTCAAAAATCAGAAAATAAGCCAGGCATGGCGGCACATGCCTGTAAGCAGCAGCCTAGGAAGCCGTGGCCGGGGCCAGGGATCACAGTTCAAGTCCCTCCAAGGGCACGTAGCAAGACATAGTCCCCCCAAAATAGCTGGGTGTGGTGGTGTGTGCCTATAATCCCAGCTACCTGGGAAACTGAGGCTGGGGATTGCTTGAGTCTGTGGTACCCCGGGTAAAATGAGCCTGCGGTTCCACTGACAAAAATAGTGAGACCTAATCCCCCCGCCCCCAAAAAAACATAGAAAATAGTATTTTAGGTACTAAATTCTTCTGATTTATCTAAATAAATAAGTTAACCTTATGACTACAAAAATTTTGTTTATTGTAGTTTTAAGAGTCAGAAATAGAAAATTAAAACCACCAATAATTTATCAGAATAAACATTTTGATGGCTTATCATCCGATCTTTTTCTAGATACATATATGTATAACTATATTTGTATATAGTTGCATATATACACAAAACTGTATCCTTTGTTTCATAAAGCATTATATATGAATATTTTCTTCCCGCTATCTTTAAACTTTCAAAGCATCACAGTCAATAAAAAGCATAAATTGAGAAATCTTAAAAGTGTGACAAGTTTTCTCTTAGAAAAATTATATTAAATTACTCCCATCATGTGCCTTTATTTTTTTGATACTACATTTTACTAAAAATGATTGCATGGAATGTAGGTTAAATGTCATTAAAACAAAATCCTTGAACAAGATTTCCAAGCCCCAATCAGTTGCCAAGTTATTTACATTGGCAAAAACTTTGTATTACAACACACAGGCATAAAAGGTCTGAGAAATTTATTGTAAGACTTAACCTGTGTATCTCTTCTTAATTCTATCTCCCTTTAAATTTAAAAAAAAATTTTTTTTTGAGACTAGGTCTTGCTTTGTTGCCCGGGGTACCACGGACTCAAACAATCCCCAGACTCAGCCTTCCAGATAGCTAGGAGTACAGGCATGTGCCACCACGCTCAGCTATTTTTTGAAACTAGGTCTCACTATGTGGCCCCAGGTGGGTCTCGAACCCGTGGATTCAGGCAATTCCTAGCCTCAGCCTCACTTCTGTAGGCTGTGATTAAAGGCATGCGCCACCATGTCCAGCCCTAAAAATTAACTTTTTTTATTTAAAAAAAAAACCAAACCTTTCAATTTAATATTTACAAGTGTTTCTAAATTAGTTTTTAGGATAAACCATGCCTTTATATATTTCTTTTTTAACTAAGTCACTCTCATAAAAGTTACATCTTAGATTCAAATTCAGAAAACTTTGCAGAAGAAACATTAGTGGAGCACCTGTATCTTCTATACTGTAAACTCTATTATAAATTATGTTTACAACAGCGGTGCTGAAAAGCATCCAGGTCCCACAGCATATGTAGTGAATTCTATTCTATTACTTAATAGAATAGGCTTGTGATTTTCATTGTTGAGTAGTCCATTAGATTTAACTACACTATTCGAAATATAAATCCAAACATGAAAAAGAGAAATTCTGAAAAACAGGGACAGTCATTTCTTTATTATGCTTTTATGGTAGTAATTCTGAATGTGGTAGCTTATTTTATTACCATAGACAGTAAGTTATCAATATAAGATCACAAAATGAAGAGGAAAAAATCAAAACCACTGATAAAAGACTTCATTAGTATCAAAGTAATACTATTTTATGCCAACCTTAGTTGACATAAAAGGAACTATTTAATGCACATACTATTCTTTTATAACAAATAATTTAATACTCCTTAAGTACCCAATTATCTAATTTCTGACCTGCTGGCCACTTACTGTTTGCTCCCACCACATCATCTTTTCTGAGAAAGTACAGAAAGTAAAGTTGGCAACACAAATCACTATGTGGTCTAATAACAGTTTCATAAAAATTAAAAAGATAAAACTTCTGAGTTTAAGCAACAAAATCAGGGACTATGGATCTCAGTTACCTTTAAAATTTTTGTAACCATTATGAATGACTGCTTAGATTTTTAACAGAACCAAAGTTCCCATGGGAAAGGTGAAATTTACATTAAATGTACAACCATTAAGAAATATAAATTTAAAATGCAAATCATGCAATATGCAAAATAGCTTAAGCGAATCACATAAAATGCCAAAAAAAAAAAAACCCAAAAAACAAACATGCACCAAAAGAGATTACAGAGCTACACAGCAGTATTTTTCAAAAACACAAACATGACTAAATCATATACTTAGGAAAACTGTCGTTCAAATTTGATAAATGGGTGGGGAGCAAGGCAGGGACCCTCTGGATGGTGGTGGAAGACCAGGGTGCCTTAGTGGTTGGTGTGTATGGTGAGTCTATCTGAAGAGGGGCAACAGTAAATCAACTTTGTAAACACGTTTGGTGACCAAGACTTTACAAACCAAGGTTGCTTCAACTGGAAGAAGAAAAAAAAAAAGCTAAAAAATTAAACCACTCCACTCTTCTAACGGTACAATAAGCTGCTTCTCTGATATCTGTCATTTAGAAGTCTTTTTATTTAGGATAATTAAACACTATTGATTTGTAGCTTTTACATGTATAATTGGTGCCCTGGGAACAAATATATTTATACCAGTTAACACAGAGACTATATTCCTTTCCTCTCTTCATGGCAAAGGGAAGCAAACAAAAGAATCCCTCTATGTCGTGAAAGTCCTTTTTTTTTAAACGTACTCTAAAATGAGCGACTTCTTAAAAATTGTCAGATTTGTTACCTTTACTTATTAGGTATATAGACAAGGGTATATAAGGGTTAAGTTTAGAAAAACCACATAACCATGCATGGATGTATATTATCAGTGGAAAATGTCAAGGGAGCTAAAAAAAAAATTGGTCATCTTGGAGACCCTCATAAGTGACAGATACATAGGTATAATTACACAGATCCCCAGAAGACAATTGTTTCAAAATAAGTTTGCTCAATATTAGTAAGCAGCAAAGATTCTTCAGTCAACACGTTGCTTCTCCTAACCTATCCATCGTCCCCCAAGCAAGATGTCTTCACAGAATGTTATAGCCAAGGCCCCACCAGTGGCGCTCAGCATCTCACAAGATGCTCAGGAATGCAGGGCTGCCTTCTGATGTAACACCCTACAATGCCCGATGCCCGGCAGAGTCTTTCCTCATGAAATGAAGAATTAGCCAGCTCAAGTGCCAATAGTATGCTACCGTGGCCTCCATTTTAAGACTCAGCCATTTAGGTCCAGAGTGTTTACTGACGACTCAGCTGGGTCTGGGGGGCCCAGCTTCTCATTCTCTTGCTCTATTTTTCTTTCAATGAATAAATTGTTAATACAAAAATACACAAGAACCAAGTCTCACTGATCTGTGTATCTGTAAAACATCAGTCAGGCATTAAGATTGGAAATGGAAGCAACTGAAATTAAAATGCTAATATTCTTGTCAAATGGCTTTTTTTCCTCTTCTAAGAAAGAAATCCCTTCCACATCAATCACTTCCAAAAATCCAACATTGAATAAACCAAATAATTTATTACGGTCACCAAAAAAATATACATATATATCACTTTTTTAATGGGAAAATCATGTGACTTCCGCTGGTTTCTGAACAATGGATACCCTTATAGGCTAGTGCTGATCTGCCCTGTTAAGCCTGAAGAAATGTATTACAGTGAAGAGTACTGATCTAAAACTCCAAAGGACCTAACATTAATCCTTGCTCTGATGTGTGAGCCTATGTATGTGGATTTATATAACGGGTCACCAAATCCTGGACATCTTACAAATCCCCTAGATCTTACCTTACTGGTACATAAAATAATGAGTTTAGAACTAGTGATTCCCTCTAGTTCTATGAGTCTGATTTCATGCTTCTTTACAGCAAAACTAATAGGATACAGAAAAAAAAAAAAAAAGAGAGGTACTACCTAAACACTCCCAAGGAAATGATGTAAGTTGGGATAAACTAAGATGAGTCTCAAAAGGTGATCTCTGATTGGTATGTTGCACTATTAGTTACTGTTCAGCGGCACCTTACCTTCTGGTAATGTATCACTGCAATCACCTGTAGAATAAGCAGCATGCTTTCATCATACATGAAGATTAACTTCACAATAAGTCACAATCAAAACCTTATTCTTCAATGTACATTGTACAAAAAGTTTTTCAACAATCACTGCCAGATATACATATGCACTGAGAGGTATTTTTATTTCTCCTTCTTTATTTCTTCTACTTTTAACACAATTCCATCTCGTTTTTTAACATAATTTCTTCACAACCACCACCAATTTTCATCATGCAAAATAAGTTCGATATCACATTGTATGGAGACTGTATCTGAAAAAGATTAATTTTGGGTCGGGCATGGTGGCGCATGCCTGTAGGTGGCAGCCTAGGAAGCCACGGCCGGAGCCAGGGATTGTGGTTTGAGTTCCACCAGGGGCATGTAGTGAGACCTAGTCCCCAAAAAAATAGCTGGGCGTGGTGACGCATGCCTGAAATCCCAGCTACTTGAGAAGCTGAGGCTGGGGAATGCTTGAGTCCATGGTACCCCGGGCAATGTGAGCCTGTGGTTCCACAGGCAAAAATAGCAAGACCTAGTCTCAAAAAAAAAAAAAATAAAAATAAAAATAAAATAAATTTCATGAATGACCTGAAAACTTATAAATGATTCAAATGATTCAATAATATAAAACACTGTTTCCTAAAGTTTACATAAATATAGTCTCCACAAAATTCTGAAGTCTTCCCATGTGTGGGAACTCCTATTTCCTACTCATTCATCCAAAAGCAATACATAATCTTTGCTGCTTCTTATGTCTCATTTGCTAAGACTTTAAACATAGGTGTGATTTTGGTTAAGGTCATCAACTTAATCATTCAGTTAATTAAACATGCAGTTATCATTCCATCATATCCATAAAGTCTAAGATTAGGTAGTAAAAATAAATATTCTGTAGCAGCCTAAAACATCGATGCAAAAAAAAAAAAAAAAAGCTATCATTGTAATCAAAGCATTCTATTTCAAACAAGCAAGAAGTTCAGTTAAATAGATGCTTTGTTATCCACAATAACCATCTGACAAACAACCAGTACTATATAAGATTGTACTATACCAAAACTATCAGGGTTCTCTGCTGATGATACCTCCTTCACTTGCTTCACAATGGTAATCTCAGGTTTGGGAAATCTGCATGCTAAAAAAATTTTTCAATTAAAATGTATTCAAGCTATAACTTTGAAAAACGCTCTTAAAAACCAATGGCTAAATTACAATTGTTCTGCAACCTTTTAAAAATGATTTCAAAACATTTAAAAACACTTAACTGACAGTAATAATGAGAACCTTTTTTAAATAGCGAAACTAATATTTAAGTATTCTATAACTGAAAACATTACAAAGAGCGGGAATTGAAGTGTTTTCCTTCTCTGTAAAAGAAAAAGCTCAAAAGTCGATGGACCAAGGCTAGCACTCTTCTTGTCGTTCAACTTTACAATGCAGACCAAGCAGATTTTCCAAGTCTTCGTGAACTCTCACGCTCCTTCCTGAATCTGGATTAGCTCACATTTTATCCTTGGCAACGTTAGTATCATGAAATTGAAATCAGGTCAAAAAGGGGGCAGAAGCCTCCTACCAACAAACCACAGGGAAAATGCAGCATTTTAAAATGCGGCTTCTGCCACCCAACTTCTTACCAGATTCGCGTCACCAGCACGTAGCAGTTGCCAGTCAAATGCAATTTAAACAACAGGATTTGATTTACAAGGAAAATTAACCAGGAAAACAAAAAGTCCTTAATGCCATAGTGTCCAGTTATTTTACCCCAAGTACTGTTTAGTTTGCAAGTCCCAAACACATGTCCAAGATGGCGCACCTCCAAACCTGCAGGCATCCTGCAACATCCAGTCCTTCTCTAGCATCTTCCCTTTATTCTTCTCTCTCCAGCGTTCCCAGCTGCTCTGCTTCTTCAAGGCTCCTCAAACTTTCCAACAGATGCTGATGCAAACCCAGCTTTTTGCCAACCTTGCTGCAGCTCCACACGCTTCCTTTACCAGGCCCACCTTCGGTGGGGTCTAGCCACATTCACCAGGCCTGGCCTTGGCAGCCCCTGGTCATCCCCAGCCTGCCGCTCTGGTATCCGACTCCACACTGGCTACTTCTCTGCCGGCTACTTTCCCACCATGGCTACTCCCACCACCAGCTCACTCTTCCAGGGGCTTCCCCTGGCAGGCCACATAGACCTGTTCTCTCAGTTCGCCATTCTCATCCCTCTTCCTCCTATCTCTGGCCCCCCTTTTTATGCTCCCTTCAGCGCATGTCACTTCCTCTTTGGGGGGTGGGGGGTGTCTTTCTCTCAGACCCCACCCACCAGGACATTTTGGCACCCATCCAATTTTCAACTGCGTCACTACCCTGTATCAAAATCTTTCTGAGAACCCCTTTAATGTGAGATCTTGGCCAGAGTTACCTCCTCTGGGACACCTTCATTCTTTTCACCACAATCTCCTCACTTTCCTCAATCTCTATCCACAAAGTTCGCCTCCCGGAAGCTCCTCTGGTCACCTATCCAGAGTCTCAGAAATAGCTCTGTTTCAGCAGCAGTGTCCACACTCCCACCAGCAGCTCTTGCCTATGTGACTCCATTTACAGTTGACTGAAGTTTGTTCAGCATTATTTCTTTTCTTTTCTTTTGCTGCACTTTCATCTTTTTTTGTTCCCTTTTGATGACCCTTTTTGTGGACATGGCTCATGAGTTTGTAACTGGGAGGCAAGGCTAACACAGTAGTTCGCTGTCCATGTGTGAGCTGAACTAACAGGCAGATGAGCAGTGCCTGATGTGAGAGGAGAATGTGACCGGCGGTCATGGTGATGCACAGCTCTCACACAGCGGTCTGTGTACTGAGGACCAGGCAGCGAAGTCTGTGTGCTTTACGTGAGTACAGGCCAGGAATATATGTGGTAAATGAAACTGGAACCAGGTTGCTGAGAACCAGCGCTAGTTAGCTAAAACACAGCTATCAACATTTGCGCAAAGCAGGGACCTTCCTGTAATCACAAAAAATGACGGTACTGAAATGTGGGTAAATACAGGAAGGATCATGGCATCAGAATTTATATACATTATTTTTACTACACACATTATTTTACTACACCTTTACTACACACATTATTTTTACTACAAACAAGGATCCTTTTCCTTGGAGGAAGTTAATTAAAACTGTGGTCCTTTTTTCTCTTCATCCAGAGCAAAAACTGGCCAGCGCCGCCTGTGACAGGCGAGAGTCTCAATATTCTGGGCTGTAGGGCCATCTGGTCCCTGTCATAACTACTCAACTCTGACACCCTAGCACACAAGCAGCCCCCGGCAATTCGCAACTGAGTAAGGTCCTGCTGCAATAAAACTTCGTTTCCAAGCACAGGAAACTAGATATACTGTGACCACCCCTGGCTGAGACTCCCCTGGCTCTTCTATCCCCTAAGGAAGTAGCACCAATAACCAACAGCTGACGCCCACACCTAAACGTCAGGCTGTGAACGCCAGAACTGCGTGCATAAACACATACCACACACCCTGTCATCCCCATTTACAGTCACAAAGGTCCTTTGAAGTTGTCATGTCTAAAAGTAACACTTCAATTTCCATTCGCCAATCTATTCCTTACCCAGTCTTCTCCCTTTCCGTTAGTATCTCCATTCTTCATGCCTCCCTGTGGTCAGGAACCTGAGGAGTCACTTTTCCTTTCCTTTCCTCACTTGCCCCTTTCTAACTTACCTGCACCACCCATCAATTTGCTCTCCAAAGTATATCTTGAATCCATTTCCTCTTCATTTTCACTGCCACCTGGGTTAAGTCACCATCACCTCCAGGCTACTCTAACCACAGCAGATTCCCAAGAGGTCTCCCAGTTGTTGCATCTGCATCCTACAATTTACTCTTGAATAGCAGCCAAAGTGCTCTTTAATCGCCATTATTTAACTCCAGTTTAAACTTTCAAGCAGCCTCCAGTCTCTACCTAGAAAATCTCTGAATAATCTGGTTTTTGCCTACCTGCCCATCTCATTTCACTCTCCCCTGTTTATGAAGATCCACTCACTACATTATTGTCAATTCCCACATGATGCCAAGTTCCTCCCTAACTCGGGGTTTTGATGTTGCTTTTCCTTCTCAGAATGACCTTTCTCCAGCTGTTTGAATGATTTGACTTTTACTCTGTCCTTTCCTTTCAAAGGCTTAACTATTACCTACACAAAGGCCTTCAAAGAAGACCTTATCGACTATATCCTTCTGCTGATTAAAACAGCACACACTATACACACTATAATTATTTCATTTCCTTTACTGTTCATATTTTTTGTCTCAAAAAACAAAAACTTCATGAGTACTCTCTGAAAGTAATTCTCTAATGTACTCCCAACATCTAACATAGTGTCTATTATATGGCAGGTGAAGTAACGTTGAAGTAAATTTTCAAATTTTTGAAAACTTTTCTATTTATAGTATATTATTTTTAAAACTCATCCAAAAATCTAAAGAAACCTTAGATATGGCAATTTGAAGTCCTAAGTACTGATTTTCTGACCTTTACAAAATCCTCACATATTTTCTAAACCTAATTTATAAATCAGTAAAATGCTGATTTTTACTTGATTTCCCATATTTTCAAAGTAACACTATCACCTGTACTTCCGTATTCTGAGATGCACATTGTGCACAGAGCAGAAAATGGACTGAGCGGTCACCGACAAATGTGACTTTTATGGAGCATTGGAAGAGTGGCATTTTTCTCCCCAAAATGTGTTAAAAACAAGGTATTGGTATCCAGAAAGATGCAATAATAAGAAAAGGGGTTTAAGAGTCACACAAAGCTAAGTTAAAAATTCCACCTAGATTGCAAGATCTGGACAAGCAACTCTAAGTCTCAGTTTCTTAGTCTACAGAACAAAGATAATTCCTTCCCTCTCCAAATGAAGTAAAATAATAGCATGAAACTCACTTAGCTCAGTATGTTTGGCACATAGTAAAACAGTCAATAACTGCCAAATAATGATAGAGAAGAAAATGTGTTGGCATGATAGTGGGACAGCAATAGTGGTACTATGGGACATTGTTTATAAAAGAACCATTATACAATAGAACTATAGAAGCGCCACAAAATGCCAGACTTTTTTTTAACTACAAATGTTTCCCATGACACAGTGTGCTGAATCATCTTTCCTAAAACTCAAAAACAAGGCAGAAAATCTAAAACAAAATGAGTAAGAATCTAAGAGGAATCTCTACCCCCACCACAGTTCCTGTCCTGGTGTTGGGGGGGGGGCCCTACCCTCTCAGCACAGGGTGGGTTTCACAGGTAAGGTTTCAGTTTTAAAGCCTGTCCAGGCTTTAAAACAGACCCATCAGGTTTGAGCATGGTACTGGCACCAATCAAATCTTGGAAATGGTGCCAGTTTTGAAAATGGGCCAATCAGGTTTGAAAGGCAGGCACATCTAAGCAGTTTCATGCTGCTTGAGACACACACTCACATGACTCGCTCCTGGGAAGACCTTCAAAAGAGATATCCGAGGCTTATAAAGACCTTGGAAACCTTCGCTTCAGGGACTCAGACATACAGGCACTTCCAGACCTTTTTGTCAGACTTTCAACTCTCCTCCTTCACACCTGACTCACCTGACAAACTCAGAGACCTTCACAGAGCATCTCCACTTGAAACCACGGCCTGGCTACCACTGGCACTGCCAGCACTGCACCACTGGCCTATGCCTGGTGCCCCTAAAAGAGATGTCTGCCGCTCATGCCCAGCCATAGCTTTCAGGAAAGTCACACTGGTGCCTGATCCTCCATGTCCAACTGATGATCTCCGCCTAGTTGCCTCTGGCAGTTGTTCACCACCTCTGATCCTCCAGCAGCCTTTGGCACATCTGGCACCATCCTCTGGGGCTGCTGCCCCAGGCACCATCCAGTCCAGTCTCTGGACAGGATCTATTGGCTGAAGCACTATCTTTGATCACCTGCAGAAACCACCGTGAACTGGATCCTGGTCCACTGCCTACTAATGTGCCACCAACTACAGGCTCTCATCAGAGGGATGATAACCTCTTCCACAAGCAGCTTTGTGAAAGAGCTTTGGGACTCCTGGACGCTGTGGACATCATCTGAGGCAGGACAGACAGCTCTCAGGAGCCTTAGACATTCTTTCCTAATCAGGCACGGTGGCTCGTGCCTATAAGCTTCAGCCTATGAAGCGGCAGCGGCTAGGAATCGCGGTTCGAGTCCCGTTGGGGGCAACACAGCAAGACCTTGTCCCAAAAAATAGCTGGGGGTGGTGGCGTAACCCCAGCTACCTGGGAAGCTGAGGCTGGGGATTGCTTGAGTCCATGGTACCCCAGGCAACGTGAGCTTGTGGTTCCATGGGCAAAAATAGAGAGACTTAGTCTCAAAAAAAAAGAAGAAATTCTTTCCTTTCTCCCAATTTCCTTCTCTCTCACCCCTCTGTAAGCAATCCTGCTGTGGGATTCCCCTGCATCTGCGTCCTGTCTTACAGTTGTGAGCACAAGGGTGAGGATTCGGTGTGACAGTCGCCCAGATTTGTGAAGTTTCAACATGCTAGCTTAAATTTCCCTAAAAGTTTAAGATTCACAAATAGTAATGCCTCAGTGACCTATTTCTTAAAACAGTGATTTTTTAAGAACCATAGTTGAAATTTCAGCAAAAATTCTTACAAGATTTTCAATTTGAGATCTAAAGGGTCAAAGATCATTCACAATGTAACATGCAACAGGTTAGCAAGAAGACAAAAGAACAGTGGTTTATGACCTTGACATGTCTAAACCCTAATAAGAAGCAAAAAGGAGAAAACTGAAAAACACCATGTAAGAGTTAGACATTAGAAATAACAAAGATGCCCCCAAAAGCAGAAGAGTTTACCAACAACACCACAGGGATGAATGAGAATAGAGTAGCACAGCCTAGGGGAAAGGCAAAAATGTCCAACACATTTTGCTATGGCCAGTCTAAAAAGTATGCCAACTGTGCTGGCTGTGTCCTGGAGGCATTTGGTGTGGTAACTAGTATGTCCACAAATAGAAGTGGCCCAAAAGAAAATTACTGTATCAAAATACCATCTGTGAGGACTCTGGCATCTGGTGAAAGGTAAACAGTGCTTGCTATAATTTTAGTAAAGGAGAAGAAAATGCAGTATGTTCAAATATGTTGTGATCAAAAGCCATCAAAGTAAATGTCTCAGAAGTTAAGGGGAATAATGGCCTGCAGCCTTTTGTCTAAAAGAATCTTACATTTACTAGATAATTCAATGGACCAAAGTTATTACATTTAACATACAAAAGCTACTTGTTTTTAATGTGGCTATTTTCATTAATTTAAAGCAGACATAAACCTATGAATTAAAAACAAGGCTGGAGCCCTGTACAGGTACACATTGATTCAACATTTGAGTAAAATACTAATAAAATCCACACTGAGAAATGCAGTCCCTATCTGTTAGCTTTACACTACGGCATAACAAAGTACCCAGAAAAAGATGTGATTATACAAACTCATCATTGTTTTTACAGAGATTGAAACAATCTCTACTAATGTTTCAATTATCAAGTGGTTCCTTCTATTCTTTGTCTTATTTTCCACTTCACTTGACTACCTGTAAGTTGCAGAGTTTATCTCAACTTTCTGATTCACAAATTTGTTTAGAAAAGATCTGTCTATCATAATTGCTACAAAAAGTAAATAAAAGTGATTATTATATGGACAACATCAAATTAATTACTGGTAAATTAAACCATACTAATGTTTGGCTGATCTGAAAACCAGACTTACTACCTACCCAATATTTAGAAGTGAAGGGACATCACACTCAAGGAAAACAAAATAGCTATTTAGACTATAAGAATAAGAGCAGTTGCCAGAAAAGATGGGATGGGAAAGGTGGGTAAATCAGCTGACAGAGGTCAACTGCATGGGAGATGCAAACTAGACTTGGTGACAACTACAACTGACTACAAAGAGATGTTAATGTTTAAAGCTGTTGTACATGTGAAACCTCTATGTTAAAAACCATTTTTTTTTTTAAAGGAAAATAACTATCACAAAGCTCATTTATTTGATAAAGAGATGAGGCAGGCTTGGCATGGTGGCGCGTGCCTGTAATCCCAGCTACCTGGGAGGCTGAGTCTGGGGTTTCCAAGGCTAGATCAGAAGAAATCTCATAGGCTAAACATGTCTAAACTATATGTTCAAACTGAGAATGTGCTGCTTTCTATGGCAAAGGCGATTATGCAGACGTGATTAAGCTAGGATACTGTGCATGAAGTCCAGGTGGGCCCTGAACGTAGCCAGGAGGTTCCTTTAGAGGAATGAGGCAAAGGAGAGTGAGGGAGAAGATGCCAGGACAACCAAAGCAGAAGAGATGGCAGAAACCAAGAAACACTGACAGCTGGAAGAACAGGGACTAGATTCTCCCCTGGAGCTCCCAAGAGGACAAAGCCTTGCTAACACTTTTATCTTAGTCTCTTAAACCCTAATATGGACTTCAGACCTATAGAATTCAAATAAATCCCGTGCAGTGAGAAGCCACTGTTTCTCATGTGTAGTAATCTGTGACAGCTTGTAAGAAAGAAACTAATACAAAGTCTGACAGCACCTACCTACCCTATCCTGCTTGGAACATTTTCTCTGGCCGTTCTGACCCAATCCCTAAGTATGGCAGCCCTCGCGAGATTGTCATGCTGGTGGGGTCTTGTCTGCACACTCTGGTCAACAGTTCCAGCTGAGTCCAGCTTTCTTGCCATCTTCACCCAAGTGCTGGCATGTGAGTCAAGTCATTCTTGGACCTGTGACCACCCATCTGTGAGCTGCAGTTTGGAGTGACTGTCGGATGTATCGTGTGAAACAGCAAATCATCCACTGATGACCACAAAATCATGAGAGAGGAGTTATTTTAAATCGCACATAATTCTGGAATCATTGTTACCTAAGATGACTAAAGGTTGTTAGATACCATATATCCATTTTGTATTGTGTACAACCTGTTTCTACCTGTCACAGAGTCAATATCCAATATACCAATAACTATTCAGAATTGAGCTTGTGGAACTATACAGCTATATTAGGTTTCGTCTGTATTGATTAACTCACAGATTATAGCAAAGCTTCATTTAACTTATCTAGATTCAAGATACAGAGGCTCTCAAGTTATTAGCGATCTCTCATCCACCCTTACTCAATTCATACTTCATCTCTTCATTCTGGTTCTTTCCCTTTTAGAGGGTCCAGCTGGGACTTCTTTCACTGTCTCAACCAGGGTACTGAAATGTCTTTATTCACGTATCTTAATTTGGAATATGAAATGTTCTTCTTGCCTCTTATTTTCTTTTCTCCAATTCAGTCCCAAGTCTAATAGTTTGTAACAAAACTGCAATTTTCTCACATTAATTCTGAACAGTGGACTGAGAAAAGTGGGGATATTCTTGTTAAGAGTTCAAAAAGTCTTACTTGCTTTTAACCATTCTAGACATCGACTTTACCATTAGCTTTTTAATTTTCAGGGTTTTTACTTTGCCAAAAGTCCTTTATGATAAACTCATGATTCAACCTTAAATTATCACAAAAGGTAGGGAGTTGCAAGTTTAAAATTTAGAACCATGTGGTATATCAATTTGAATAGAGAAATGAAAGAAACCAAATTTTAAAAGCATAAAATTACCACCTATTCAGAGGAACTGAGAAAAAATATAAGCATAACATCTTAAGAGCTAGTGTAAAAAGAATCTGATGTTCAAAATACAGACTTAACAAAAATACTATCAGAAGTTCCTCTCAAATACTCTCACTGTGCCTTAAAAGTCTCAGTGCAATTCCCTTGATGAAGACTAGTCACACACGCAGTAATTGTGGAGGGCTCTCAGATGGCCCGGGGATGTCTATATCCCAGTATTCCCACCTGTAGAGAACTTCCGCCACAATTACCAGGGCAAGGAGATGCCTTTCCCTTCTAAGATCAGGTTATATAAAAGACTGTCACTTCCAACTCAGGCTTGTTCTCCCTCGTCAGTAATTCAAGAGGAAGCCACCTGCCACGACTTGAGAGCACTAAAGCAACCCTGTAGTGAGGTCCACATGGCAAGACTGAGATTTCCAACCAGCGGCCACGTGACTGAGCCGTCTTAGAAATGGACCCTCCAACCAGCGCTCAGGCTACAGATGACGCAACATCAGCCTCATTATGAGCTCACGAGAGGCGCTGAGCCAAAGAGCATGCCCATGAAACTACCTTAGGATTCCACGCTCAGTAGCTGTGAGAGACAACACGTGACTGTCTTGAGCATGTCAGAGTAGGACGTTGTACAGCAAAGGGCAACATCACTGAGGACTGCCGATCCTTCGAAAACAAATCGCTGTATTTTAAAAGGTTTTTCAAATAATCAGAAATAGAATTATTAATGGTAAAGTCTGGACGGCAGATTTATTTTTAAAATCTTGGTTGAATTTAAAAGACAGAAACAATAATGCCAACTTGCCAGTTATGAAAACAAAGACCCATCAAGGTAGCTGCAGAACAGACACTGGTTCTGGAAGAGCCATCTGGTTGAACATATAGACTGAGAAAGAAAACATCTACTTTTTTAAAATTGGGAAGAAAATCAATATTAATATTTAGAGAGCTCATAAAACCTCCCCTATCTATTACAAATTGATTCTAAAGTTCTCATACTGTACCACAGATAAGGACAAATACACCAAATTTCAGCAGTGAATTCCAAGGCCATAATAAGAATGTTTTTCTACAACGCTTCCATACCAAGTGCAAATATTTCATTAAGTCATACAAGCATCCTTTCCAAAGATACATATGATTTCCCCAAAGAAAAAGCCCTTTCAACATATTTTTTTCCATTAGAAAGTGCACTTAGTACATTTAGTTCATGAGTCAGGTATTTTAAAACATTCAAAAAGCAAAAGAGAAAAACAGGAGTTTTTCACTGATTGGGAAAAATGCAGATTTCAGAAAAACAATGAGCTGTATGCATTCTAATATAGTAAAATTCACTTCATATTCAATGATCAGTGAATAAGGTAATTTACTAGTGATGAGTTCAGTTATCTCTGTAGTAGCTACATATACAAAACGCAACAGGAAACACTAAAACTAAAGCAGCGGCACCAAAATGTGACATTCAAGTCAAAGAGCAATAATTCAGTCATCAACACTAGCAAAAAAATAGCTAATTTAAACTCTGAAATGCTTTAGCCTGTAAACAGGAGATCAGAATTTACTTGGACACTGCACTGTTTTCTACACCCTCACCTGTTTCTATAGAACAAAGATGCCAACTTCAATTAATAAACTCTCTCATACAACTTACAGAACTGTTAGGTTTAATTCAGGCCAACTGATCTCTGAAGTTCATAAGCCCTTCAGAGAATACTGAAAACTATATCAAACTGAAAAATATTATCTTTATTGGGAAAATGTATCACATCAGTGTAACACTCCTGACATGGGCTAAATTAACAAAGCATGAGATGCAATTTATCCAGCTGCACTGCTTGCTACATACTTTATAAGAATAGCCACTAACCTATACTAGAGTCCTTCCATCATATAATAATCCTGTTACCGCAGAATTTCCAAGAAAATACTTTTTGAAAAGGCCAAATGCATATTCAAATTATCTTATTATGGAAGAAGAGACCTGCAGTTAATCCAGCGTCTGACTTACCGATAGGTCTTACAAGGAGCACGTTATCAGAAGCCAGTGTTCTTAAACCGCACAACCGCCTATACTAGCTTACAAACGTGCTAGTATTTGTCTATGACTTCATATTCTGACTGCATGCTTAATAATTGAGTAGATTGTTATGTCACATTCGTCCTGTAGTAAAAACACTGCGGGTAGACTGTTATCTGCAGTCAACCAATTCATATCTCAGTCGATAATTTCCTGAACTGGGGGGGAAAGAGGAGCTAAAGGATCCTAGTAAGTCTGTGAAGTGGTACAGATAAGCCATGCTTCTCTGGGGTACAGAATTCATCCCTCCTTCGCTCAGCCCAAAGAAATAACTTTCAGGCTCAACCAATCATGGCAAATCCGCGCTTCAAATCAAAGTGCTCCAAACTCTGGAATCCGGGGGACCCGGACACCTACCAACCTCAGGAGGTGGGGTGTAAACTGGTAACAGAAAACTTTCTAACGCGTCGGAGTGTAATATAAAATAGTAACAAAGTGTTCTGTCTGCAAGGCCTTTTTGTTTGTTTGTTTGTTTGTTTGTTTTTTAAAACGGCACCATTTTAAGACTTGATGTAATAACTTGCTCCTCCTCATCCTTTCGATTTTCTAAACTTTAATTAGCTTTATGGGTTCAACCTACCAGCACGCCGCACTGGTTTTAAAAATACTCAATTTTAGCACGTTGGCTTAAAAATAGCTTGGCGTTCACCGTTCCAAATGACTTTTGAGCAGAAGTCTGCTTTTCGTTGTAGAGCCACACATTTCCCAGAAAAAGCGAGAGAGAGCGAGAGAGCCAGAGCCCACATTCCTGTCGACTTCATTCTTTCCGCTCTGGGAAAACAACGAAAACCGGAGTTGAACTCGGGCCGCACGGAAACCCCTGCGGCCGGGAAGCCCGCATCGGCAGGTGCTGGCCTGACCTCCGCTGGCCTGACCTCCGCTGTCCATGTCCCAGAAAGTGTCCCCTCGGGCTGCGAAGCCGGACGCGACCCGCGGCGGGGAGCATCTCCGAGCAGGAAGGCACCTCCCGAGGTTCGGGGGGAGCCCCGGCCCCCCGACCTTGGTTTGCTAACACTACAGAAAGTTGTGTCCCGCCTCGGGGGGCGGGGGGGCGTGTGGCACGTTCGGGGGCGGCCCGAGGCCCCCGCCTGGGTTCGGGGACCCGGGGGCCGGGCCCGGGGAGCAGGCGCGCAGCACCAAACCCCGAAGCTGGCGGGTGGGCGGCGGAGCGAGGCGCGCGCGGCGCGGGCTGGGGGAGCCCGCCCGGCCCGGGGCCCCGCGCCGCCCCTCCGGGGCCCCCCCTCACCTTGGGCGATGGCGATGGACTCGAAGCGGTGCAGCTCCTTGAGCAGGCAGCTCCGCTCGGTGGAGTGCAGGCTGTAGATGAAGTCGCGCGCGCCCTGCGCCGTGTTGAGCGCCTCCACCGGCTCCTTCTTGGGGTGGGTGCCCAGCGCGCGGGGGCCGCCCCCCGGCGCGGCGAGCGCCAGCAGCCCCCGGCCGCAGCCGCACCAGGACGGCGGGCGGGGCGCGACGGCGGCGGCGGCGGCGGCCGGGCCGGGCCTCAGGCTGCGCGCCGGCCGGCGCCTCAGCAGCGGCAGCAGCCGGGACATGGCGGGCTGAGCGGGGGGACCCCCGCGGCCGTCCGGAGGGCGGGGGGGGAGGGCGGTGCGCGGCGGAGGGAAGAGCGCGCCGGGCTCAGCCCGACCCCGCCCCGAGGTCCTCCGGCCGGGCAGCCGAGGCGCCGGGCACCATGCGCGCCGGGGTCGGCGCGGCGCTCGCCTCCTCTTCGGCGCCCCCTGTCCTTCCAACGGGCCGGGCCGGCGCGGGCCCCTCCGGGAGGAAAACTTTCTCCGAGGCGGCCCGGCCGGGAGAGGGCGGCGGTGCGGGCGGCGGTGCGGGCGGGCGGGCGCCTCCCGGCTCGGAGGAGCGGCGCGGGCGGGCGGGTTCCGCGAGGTGTGGGCCAGCCGGCTCCTCCACAGGGATGAGTCAGCCACGCGCCGCCCTCCGCCGGCGCCGCCCTCCGCCAGCGCCGCTTTCCCACCCTCCCGTCTCCCTCGGGCCCAGCTGGAAACTGCTCCGCACCCTCAAAGGGGCCGCGCGCTCCAGCCGCAACCGCCGCCGCCGCCGCCCCTAGCGGCCGCGGAAGGGGCGACAGGGCGGGGCCGGGGGCGGGGCCGGGGGCGGGGCCGCGCAGGCGCAGTGGGCGGACCGGCGGACTGCCCTTCCCTCTGGGCGAGGAGCGTGCGCCCGCGTGCCCGCCTCCTCCCAGGCGTGAAGGTGGAAGGGAGAGGGCGCCCACCTCCTCTCCTGGCTCCCGTCCCCTGCCGAAGCCGCGGGGAATTAAGGAGGAAGCGTTCGGGACCGCACGTCTGGCCTGCTAGTGCAGCTGCCACTCGGCCGGGTGCCAGCACCATACCTAAATCTGGGGCTCGTTCTGGGCGGAGCTGCAGCTGGCGGCGGGGGGAGGGGCCTTGCCCTGGCACGGTCCCGGTGGACACCTGCCAGGCCTCTCCCCAGCGCGGCTCTGCGGCTCGGGGGCTCGCGGGATCACAGTGCCCTGCTCAGGTTTTGGGGTGTGGTAGCTCCCAAGCCGCGCCCTTTGCCACGTCGGCACCCACCACGTCCCTGGGCCAGACTCTGGGCAGACCCAAAGGCAGGACGGGCCAGTTCTACCCTTTCCCAGGAAGGATTAAAGACAGACTTTTATTTATTTTTTTTTTTTTTGAGACTAGGTCTCGCTATTTTTGCCCGTGGAACCGCAGGCTCACGTTGCCGGGTCAAGCGATCCCCAGTCTCAGCCTCCCAGGTAGCTGGGATGACAGGCGCGCGCCACCACGCCCAACTAGTTTTTTGGAACTAGGTCTCGCTGTGTTGCCCCGGGCGGGACTCGAACCGCGATCCCCAGTCCCAGCCGCGCCGTAGGCGGGCGCTTACAGCATGCGCCACCGTGCCCGACCCTGACCTGTACCCAGAGAACACCCTTCCCGTTCTGAGGCCGGCAGATTGTTACTTCTGGGACTGGGGCTGAGGCTAGATAGTCCCAGACCGTCCGTGCTCGCGTTTTCTCTAGCCAAGGCGGAAATGATTCTCGGATTCTCCACGATTTTCAGGGGCCCAGGACCCAGGCGTCTTTCCAGACCCAGGTCAAAAGGTCTCTACTGAGATCGCTGCTCCATCCGAGTCTAATGAGACTTAGGCTGCTGGTCTTAAAAGAATAGATCCACTTAGAGAATAAATCTGCTCAAGTGTAATCAAGATCTAAATCCTCTCCTGATAACTGCAGCTGCACTCAACACAAGACCTTGATTGCTGAAGGGCTGTAAATACCGAAGTGCAATATACAAATCTGATCACGGGAAGGATTTTATCATAGATCCTACTGCACTGACTTGGGGGTTCTCAGAGTGGCGTCTGTGGATGACTGTTAGACCCCCTAAATTTGTGTTTTACCTACCATGGCCTGAAACAGAAACTGGGCTATTATCAGTCTTGTGTTTAACAAGCCCTCTAGTTACTACTGATACATATACACAAACGTCTGAGAGGCACTCCCCTAAAAAAAAAAATGGAAAGCAACTTTTAAAATTTCAGGTAAATATATAATGCAATGACAAGAATGCTCTCTGTGGAAGACTGAGACTCTCCGAGTGTAGACTGTCTTGTTTTTGAAAACCCCCTTAGCCCCCGGGTGTGCTGGAATCCTCTGCAGAGCTATTTTAGTCTCAAGTCCTTGGAATTGTCACCACCCTCCTCCCCAGATCCCTTACCCCCCCCCCAAGAGAGTCTGAGTCATTGGACACTGGGCTAGTGAGGAGGTGAGGTTTGAAAAAGGCTCCCCAATAAAAACCCATCCCAGCAGTCCCTCTGACCCCAGTTTTGACTGTGGACTCCAGAAAAAGACTGCAGAAAGCGCAGTGACTGGATCAACCACTTGGGGGTGACCTGTTTAGTGGCAGGTTGTTACAATGTTGGTCCTAATGAATTGGGTTTTGTGGTACCAGTTCCCTTGCGTAGACCCGTCCCACAATGACTTGCCTATGTGACTTCCTTTAGCCAATGTGTAGTAGATGGCAGACCTGTTCCAATAAGTGCTTGCTTGCTTCTTGGGGGTTTTGCTAATGTGTTTGCTCTTTGGCTTATGAACATTCAATTCTGCTATACAGGAAATAAGAGCAACTACAATACAGATGCTTATGAGGGGTGTTGCACATAGAACATTTGGGTATGTGCTTAATGTAGATATAAAAGGATAGAATAAATTAAAGTACTACTTTACATAACGATAGATCAAGTGAACCTGAAATACTTCCATGGTTGCTCATCTGTTTGATGGGGATCTTGCTAAGTTTGCTCATTTGTTAAATGAAGACAAGGACATCTGCTTTATAGGAACATAGTAAAACGGAGTGAGTTCATAAATGGAAAACAGTTCAGCACCTGGAACATAAGAAGTGCGCAATAAATTATTAGCTAGAATCCAAAAGTCTATGGCTCTCTCAAAACTCCAGGATTCTGTCTCCAGATTAAGTTTGAGACATACCTACCTAGCTATGTCATTTCATAACTGGGTTAGGGAGGAGGTAAAGTTTGAAAAAACACTCTTCAATAAAAACCCATTGCAACACTCTCTAAGACCCCACATTTGTCAGTGCACTCCAGAAACAGACCACACGTGTGCTAAGAGGATCAACCATTCCTACTTATCCGCTAGCACAAGGTTGTTACGTACTGATCCCAATGAACCATTCACAACAGCTGGGGTGGTCAGGTCTGAAAACTGCTCCCTCCCCACTCAGCCTTGGGCACTCCTGGTTTGCCTATAGTCTCCCTCACCACCCAGTCTTGGGCACCCTGCGTCTGCTGGCTCCTTCGCCAGCCAGCTTAGGGCAACCCCGCTCTCACCTCAGGCTCATTCCAACAAGACCCAGGGCACCCATGGTCTGACCACGGGCGACATCATCGCCCAGCCCTGGGTACCCAGTGTCTACAAGAAGGGTCGCTCAGCACATAGTCCAAGGCACTAAGGGTGTGCTGGCAGGCTACTTCCCAGGCTAGCTGGGGAGGAAGTTTAGGCCCACAGCTTTGCTCCCCACCAGAGCCGGTGACCCCAGGGTTAGCCAGCAGTTCCCCCATAACCTATCATGGTGCTGCATGAGTAACCAACCACGCACCCTCTCACCCTGCCTTGGCATCCCATGTCTGCCTGCAGTGCTCGATCTGCACCAGGCCTAAGGCAAGGATCTTCAAGCAAGCACACCTGCAAGCAGCCAGGGACCTTGGGGATCTGACCACAGGTTCCCTCCAACCCAGGTTGGGGCAGCCTTGGTCTCCCCACAGGATCACTCCCACAAGGCCCTGGGCACCCCGGTTCTCCTTGCAAGCTCCCCGGTTCTCCTGGGCAAGCTTCGCTGGGAAGCTGGTCTGCCTAGAGGTTCCCTCCCCACTGACCTGAAGCATCCGTGATCTCCTGCACTTTCACACCTCTCGGCCCAAGGAAGCCTGGTTCCGCCAGCAAGCTCCCTCTGCGCCGCTCTGGGTGCCTCTGTCCTCCTCCAAGCTCATTCCCCACTCGGAGCAAGTCAGCAACCGGCTCTTGCCATCGTCCACTCTAAAATTCTTGAAATTGGTACTTTCCCTCTGGGACCTTCAGGCATTTCTTCTGTTCCCGTATTGCATTTCTCACCTAGCAAGATCCTGTTACAAAGCCGGGCACAGTGGCGCATGCCTGTAAGTGCCAGCCTATGGAGCGTGGCTGGATCTGGGGATCGCGGTTTGAGACCTGCCCGGGACAACATAGTGAGACCTAGTCCCCCCCCTCAATAGCTGGGTGTGGTGGTATGTGCCTGTAATCCCTGCTACCTGGGAAGCTGAGGCTGGGGATCACTTGAGTCCGTGGCACCCCAGGCAACGTGAGCCTGCGCTTCCCTGAGCAAAAATAGCAAGACCTATTCTCAAAAAAACCCCAAAAAAACAGATCCTGCCACGGCATTCTGACCCCTGGCCTTCCTCTGTGCCATCTGGGCTATGGTGAATCCACTGCTGCTTCATTTTAAAAGTCACAAAGTTTTACTATGAAAATGTAAGGGCGACTTCAATCAATGGGCAATCCAATCCATGCCTGGAAAAGTCAGTAGTATAAAATGTCAACTCTACCACTGTTAAGCTATAAATTTAGTGCAACCCCAATCAAAACCCCAGCCAGGTTTGTGTTGCAATGCGTGTGTGTATAAAACCATCAGATTAGCATGAATTAAACTGAAAGTGAAAGCCATGTAATATGCCAGAAGGAGTATTAGCACCCCTTCACTCTCGAAGGCCCTGCAGTGTAGCTTTCTGGTATCCAAAGAAAAAGGCTGGTACCCGAAAACATTGGGAGCTGTTGGCATCCAACCAAGAACCAACCAAGTTCCTACGGAATGAAGTGAAGATGCCGATGCGGGCTGGGTCTGGGACTGGCCCTGGAGCCCTCCCCACTGAAAACAGGCAGAAGCAGAGTCAGCAAGTCAGGGAGAACTGGAGGACAGTGGTATTTACTGTCTTCTGTTCCTATTACAGATGCCTGGAAGGATGCTCTCCTGATGGGATGCTGGTCATTAACGCTCGGATGCTGGATAGCAGTTTCTTAACTTTCTCCTTGGCACCCAATCCAGCTGTTTGAGCAGTTTATGAGATGTTGTTCCGCAGCCACCACAATCCAAGTAGGTTCATGGTCAGTTCTAGCAGTTCCCAGGGAACCAGGCACACAGGCCCTCCAAGCAGGGAGACGGGCCAATTGTATGGCAAGCAGGCAAGCAGGCAGGCCAGGCAGCAGGCAAAGCAAGGCAGGGGGGCTGGGAGGTGAAGGGACAGCCAAGCCCTCCAGTCTCCCATGAATCTTGATGCTCTTCCCCTGGGCTCTCTCCAGCATTCTCTCCTCCCTGCGTTCTCCTTCTCCCCCCAGAGTGACACCAGCCTTTTGTCCTCGCCCTCCTAAGCCCAGGTATACATACCTAATATGGACACATCTACAATCACGGGGAGGGCACAACACCACAGATGCTGGTCATAGAGGCTAACGGCAAAAGGGCATGAAAAACCCTGATAGTTCACTTACCCAACAAAATGTGATTGTAATTTAAACAAAGCTTTATTTTAAGGACAGAAACTAGAGAATAGAATTGGTAAGACGGATCCTAAACAAATCCTGAACATACTATTTCTCTTTTTGATTCTTGGCCTTCTTCTTCACCAATCATTCAAAACTACTCTCTGATCATTACCTCTGTGGTACCTCATTTCTGAAAATAGAATCTATATGTCAGAAATGTCCATCAAAGGGCAAGAGACAGAATCTCATGGAAGCAGCATGAGCAGTAGAAAAGGGCGCTATCATGGAACTCAACACTCTATGAGCCTCATGTGTCTGCTCATCAATATGCCTGCAGAAGCAAAACTTTGATTTCACACATCCAATAAAAGATGTGCACATGATGCATAATACAAGCGCGCGCGCACACACAGACAGAACTGCTTCTTTCAAGGCAATATTTGTAACTTTTTTCCCTTTACAGGTCACTTATCTGAGTCTGGAGAGGCCTATTATTCAAAGAAAATATAAACAAAGTGCTTTGAAAAGCCGTCTCTTCATCTTTAAACTCAAATTCTTAGTAAGGCTAACAAATATTTAGGTGCCTCAGGAATTACTTTTGAAAAATGACTCCACTTTTGAGTCCCACAGGAAGGTCCATAGGAAGATTTACCTTATATGTTTTGGAAGGAAAATAAGGTTTCACTACAAAGACCCTTGCAAAGAGACTTAAATCATTTCCAAACAAATAGCAGAATTCAGCATATATTGACATATTCTTTGTGTAAGCATCAGACTGGAAGGAGTATAAGATTAATATTTTGTGTAGCACTAAATTTTCTATTTAAGACTTAATATTTTCAATGTTATAAGATGCCACTGTTAACAGTGTGCTAGTCTTCAGGTCAGAGAAGATTATTCATTCCTATCCCCTAACTTAGAGGAAGCAATGAGATTTGCTCTGGTTCATGAGTGGAGTGCTGACACATTTCACCTCTGGATGCAGGCACTTGATGACCTGTGCTCAACGATGCATCTTTCTCTTTCTCCTCTCCTCGCATAATAAGGTTCATGAAATGCATTGAAACACAGAAGTCTCATGAAATTGAAGCGGTCAAGAGTAATAGCCAATATAGAACAGTTGCCCCAGCCCACAGCAGATCTGACATTACAGAGAAACCTTGTGTTAAGTCAGCGAGATTTAGGGATTGTTTTTGCAGCAAAAGTTCACCTATCATGTCTAGTACAGCTTTTACTTAACTGTTTTACTTTTATAACATTGTGTTACGATTCAGAATCCCACCAGCTACATGCAGAACACAAGACCATGGGAGATGCAAGAGCAAAAGGCCTTTTTATTTTCAGGTCGACCTGGGTCCAACCCAGACCGACCGATGCAGCAGCAGTATCTTAAGCAGGAAGGACCCAGATCCAAAAAGAAACAGGATTTTTATGTTCGCCTAGAAAAAAAGTTTCACACAGATGTTTTGACATAGTTAAAGCCTTGGGACAGAGACCAGATAACTAACCACCTGCTAGAAACAAAGTTCTGGGGGCAGTAGTTCTGGCCTTATCTCTCTGAGTCTGCTAGCCTCCCTTTGATGGCCTCAGAATGTTATCTTTTTTGCATACTTGGCTTTCAAGCTTTGAGCAATATTTTTTTTTAACACTCTCAGACTATTTAACACTTTCAGACTATAACAGTTAAATACCTTTCTTCATTGCTGCTGGTTTTCTTTACCTAGAAGGACGTGTTTGGGCTCTAGGACATTTGTTTTTCCTGATTTGGATAGAGGGAGATGGGATTTCTGATTTTTTTTCTCTGATTTCTGAGCTTTACTGAAGTCACAGACACAGATTTGGAAGTCAACAGCATTAAGGAAGTGAGTAAATTCTTGCAAGAGGATAATATTGTCTTTAGAAAATTTGTAAGTGAAAGCATAAGTAGACAGATACCTGGGAAACAGCATTTAAAGAATAAGCAGTGGAAGAAAATAAAATGGAGAAAGAAAGGTGAGACTATATAGCAAAGGAAAAAAAACTGTGACCTCAGTGCCAAAGGATGATACAGGTTCTGAAATGAATGGTCCAGAGTTTCAAAGAATCAAGAAAATGAAGGACAAAAATAATTGCTCATTTGAAATGGTAGATTGAAGACATAATTATGACTACAATGTAATAAAAGCACAACTAAAATGAATGTAAGTTTTTTTAAAAAGACAAGTAATGGGAAAGAGAACACAAAAATACAAGATGGAAAGTCTATGGAGGAGTGGTAACTAACCTGAAAGATCAGGAAAGGCAAAAACTAAACTGGCCTAGAAAAACTAGAAAGCTCACTTGAGCAACAATCTTTAAAAAGTACAGGGAGCTGGGCACAGTGGCACACGACTTTAAGCACAGCTACAGAGCACGGCTGAAACTAGGAATCACTTGAGTCCGCTGGCT
>PVHY01004997.1:57330-87616 GCA_004024945.1 Uropsilus gracilis
CAGGCAGAAAGCCAGACCTCCTTCTTCATCATGTGCTATTGCTGGATTGCTACTTCCCCTGGCCCCAGCTCACTTACTTGTGGAGAGACAGTAGGAACACCTGAGGGCTAGGTGTTCCCAAACAAAGGGATTAAGTGCATGCCACAGACTGACTCAGGGATCTTCACTCTTCAGCTCTGCTTCAAAAATACACAGGTAGCCATATGTGAGCACAAGAGATCAAAATGATTATGGTGGTGGGCGAGACTCAGGGTATACAACGATGTGAAAAATATATATGTGTATAACCAATAAAAAAAGAAAAAAAATTCTCGAGAACCACATAAAAGATCTCAGGAAATCATAGTACCATGAAACCACCAATTAAGCTGATCAAAGTCTCCAAATGTTCTCTCTCACTTTTAAACTATGAGCCACAAATCTGGTTAGTTGAAGAAAATCTTCAAGATGGAAAGACAGAAAATAGCCAGCACTAAAAAAACAACAAAAAACAAAAAAACAAAAAAAAACTCTGATGACATTGTAAGCAAAGCAAAACTTTTGAAAAATGCATACTAACATCTTTGCAAAATAAGAAAAGATACCACATCTATGGAAAAAATAAAAGTCTATAAAAGAACAACAAATATTAAATTAATGAAATTGTTAACTTCAACTTTTAAAAAAAGTATATATATGAGAAAGCATAATAAACTAAAAGGCTCCTGGTAAACAGTATTTATAGGATTATAATAACATAGAACATTAATTGAACCAAAATTTACAAAATTTCTAAAGTGGGTGACTGAGGCAGGGGAAGTATCTTTGTGAGCTGGGTCAGTTAAAACAAAACTTAGATGATGTGATTGAACCACGGGAATTGTTCCAGAGACTGGAAGTTCAAGATGAAGGTGTCAGGCAGGGAAGATTTCACTCTGAGATCTCCTCCCAGCTCTGCGCAACCACCATCTCCCTATGTGCTCACAGGAACTCCTTGTGCAAATGTATAAAGTGAGAGAAAAAAAACCTGTGTCTTCTTATAAGGGCACCAATCCCAACATAAGGCCCCTAATCTCATGAGCTCAATTTACCCTAATTACTTCCCCCCAATTGTATCTCTAAATAACAACACAAGGGGGTTAGAAACCCCAACATAGAGTGGAGGTGGGGGGGAGGTGAAACATTCAGTCCATGGCAAGTGTGTGTGTGTGTGTGTGTGTGTGTGTGTAAGCAAAACATAATCTATCTTATTCCATAAAATAAGCCAAACTTAGCTTATTTCTCCCTCCACCACTTCCTCATGCTATAAAGATTAGGTCTACTGATGAGTTTCATAGTAATAGTCATTAATCAATATTCACTACATGGAAGACACTCTGCTAGGTACTTTGGATACTTCACTCTATTTACTCCTTTCAGCCTTGCAGAGTAGCTTTTGGTAGCTCCAATTTACAGAAAAGGATGATGATGAGACATCAGCACCCTGGCCCAGGTGTTGTGCTAAACCTTTAATATAGATTACCTCTCAATCTTTATTAATAACCCTATTAGGTAGGAACTATTTTTAGTCCTTATTTTTTAGATGAGAAGCTGGAGGTACAGACAGGTTAAGTAACTTGTCCAAGGTCACAGAGCTAATAAATGAGGGCTGGGATTCAATCCTCTGGTCTCCATGATTCCAGAGTTCAAGTTCTGGGCTCCTCAGAGGCCCAGCCAAGTTCAGGAGCAGATAAGCTGACCTCAGAGCTGAGAGACACCGAGTCACCACCTTATTGTCTATTCCTGTGCTTCGAGATTTCTTAAAATCAAAAGTTCTACTTTTTTTTTGAGAGATCCATTATAGACTCCTCTCAATAAATTATCCCCTGCCTGACCAGTTCCATATTTAATGACTTCACTAATCTCCAGTCTGAATTTCCCCATATTAACCCTTCTTGACTAACTAGATGATTTCCTCATGTAATGTCCCTGAGGCACTGGAAAAAATATCATTGGAGGGAATTTTATATAGAATAATATACACTAAGTACTGGGTTCATTAGCACCAAGTGAAATTTAGTGTTAGAAAGGACATATGCATCTCAAGCTTTTTCATCCTGGAGTATTTATGGCCAATCACCTCTCTGTCTAGCACAATCCTAGGTGTCCTAACCTTTCCATTCTAGCACATTCTCTCCCTCCAATGATCCCTTGCTCCCCATCTCTTGGCCATTTATTTCACGGTCATACCTGCCTGATGATTACATCCTTACCTGATATTCAATCATAGCACTCCCCTCTCTGATCCTCGCTTGCTCCACTTCTGGATCACATACTCCTACTGTACCCACCACAGCTGCTTGACCCTCTCAGGACATTTCTCTGGTGCTTTTTAATCAGCCATCAAACCTCTATGTCCTCCTTGCCTTTGAGAGCTGCTTAAATTCTCTGATCTTGCAAAGTAGCTATGGCTGTATAATCGCTCGCTTTGAAACCCTAGTAACCTGCTTACCCACCTATCCCCATTCCTACTTATTTGGCAAAATGCCAACTATAGCTAAAGCCAAACACTGGCCAAACACCTACCCCAGCTCCTGGACAGCACATGGAGCTGGAGGTCAGTTTCCTTAACTGTGCCCTCACCTGGGCCTTCTTGTACCCTCAGAGGAGGCCTCTCTGGCCCTTGCCAGCTCAGGAAGCACAGCACAAACAGCCCCCAGTCTCTCGGCATCTCTCAGTCCTCCCACTGGTCCTGCCCACAATGTACAAGCTTCCTCCACTTTTAAAATAAAAGTTTCTTTTATTCTTTTAAAATTCAAGAGTTCCTCTTGAACATGCATTCACTTCAGTCATGCCATCATTTTCCTGCTTCCCTTAAGAGCAAAGCCTCTGGAACTATTGGTCAGTATCTGGAGTTCAGGTTAGCATCTCCACTCTTCATTTCCATTTCTTCTTCAACCAACTCACTTAGGTCAAGCTTCCACCACCACACCCAAACCGCTGTAACTGGATTGTGCCATAGCCTCAAGAATCTACCACTTCAACCTTACTTAGGAAAAGGATCTTTGCAGTTGTGATTAAATTAAGGATCTTGATATACGATTATCCCAGATTCCCCAGGTAGACCCTAAATTCAACAACAGGTGTCCTTATAAGAGACAGAAGAAGAGAACATGTGGAAGACAGGAGAAGACCACATGAAGACAGGACGAGAGAGTGGAGAGACATAGCCACAAGCCAAGGAAAGCTTGGGGCCTCCAGAGCAGGTGAGGAAGGATTCTCTAAGTCTTCAGAGGGCGTGCAGGCCCACTCACCACTGACAACGCTGACAGCTGTTTCAAGAGCAATGAGAATAGATTTCTGTTGTTTTAAACCATCACCTTCCTGGTAGTGTTATAGCTGCCCTAGGAAACTAATACATTAGGGTTGAGGGTCTTGAGAAATAACGTGTGATTATTAATGGGCATGAGATTTGTTCTTGGAGTGATGAAAATGTTTGAAAATGTTACCATGCTGATGCTTGCCCAACTCCTAAATATACTAAAATGCATTAATTCCAAGACCTTAAGTGTTGAGAGCTGAACACAGGGTACAAAGAAAGAATGGATGAGAGAGATGGCTTAGCTACCGACAGCTAAGGATCGACTGGAAGTAATGAACCAGACCATGATTTATTAAAGAACAGAGCACAATTTACAATGAATTTTAAAGAGAGGCAACATGGTGAAGGAGCAATAAAATTGGTTAACTATTGTTTTTTGTGAGGTAATTGGGGACAGGGGGTCACTCACAAAACGATGGCTATTTCTTTAAGGAATTCTTTTTTTTTTTTTTTTTTTTTTTTTGAGACTAGGTCTGCTATTTTTGCCCGTGGAACCGCAGGCTCACGTTGCCCGGGGTATCCCAGACTCAAGCAATCCCCAGCCTCAGCTTTCCAGGTAGCTGGGATTACAGGTGCGTGCCACCATGTCCAGCTATTTTTTTTGGAACTAGGTCTCACTACGGGCGGCCACAGGCGGAACTCGAACCGCAATCCCTAGCCCCGGCCGCTTCATAGGCTGAAGCTTACAGGCACGAGCCACCGTGCCCGGCTCTTTAAGGAATTCTTTTCAGGTAAACGTTGGTGGATGGCGATGCTTATGACTCTTTAGAGGTAATTCATGCCTGCCCTTTCTCCAGTTTTCCAGGGACAGATAAGGTAGTAAAATGAGGTGTTCCTCATCTCACAGCATGAGCCCAGTTTGGTCTGTGATAGTGCCTGGCATGTTACCATGCTGATGCTTGCCCAACTCCTGAATATACTAAAATGCATTAATTCCAAGACCTTAAGTGGATGAATTTTATGATATGTAAATTATGTATTTTACAGTCATGAAAATAAAACCCGTAGGAGTTTCTTTAATCCATTTTTTTCATTCTTTCATCTTGGTTGACCAGTAAATCTATGGGCTATCCTCCAAAATATGACTCACATCTGACCACCTCTTCATTTCCACTGGCCACCATCTGTGTTCAGATCAACGTTTCTGGTCTGTGTGACCACAACAGCCTAAATGGTTTCCTTGCTTCCTCCCACGCCTTGTTCAAATCTATGGCCCTTTAAGCAGATAAATGGTTATTGTCGAACATAAATAAGGTCACATCACGTCTCTCTTGCTTAATCCTCCCCCCCCCACACACTCTCTAGTTTCCCTTTGTGCTTAGGGAAAACACCAGGTTCTTATGGAGTCCTATTAAATTTTTTACCACCTGCCCGGCCCCCATCCATATCTGAGACCTTATCTCCTTAATGCTGGCCTTTGCTCCACCTGTCAGTCACGCCACCTTTATGATCCTGGGGTGGACCAATCTGACCCCTGGGCCTCTGCCCCCACTGGTCCTTTGCTGCCTGGCACCCCGCTTCTGAACTTGGCATGGCTGTCCTGTTCAAACTCTCTACAGCATTGCCACTCTCTTGTTTACCCCCAATAACACCACTTTGTTTTATTGTTCACCAATACGCAGTGTCTGAAATAACATTGTTCATGTAGTGGTCAACTTGTAGCGCATTTTCATGCATTAAAGATAAACTCTGTGAATATAGGGCTCTTATCTGTCATGCTCAGGACTAAATCTCCACTCCTCCAACAGGTCTGACTAAAGAGATGCTTGGTATTGCACTCAAGAATAAATGAAGGTGACAACTCAGAATGTACAGTCTTTCACACCTAACAAGATTATAGTCTGTGCTTGGTCTAAGACATACTTGTACTGTCAAAAAATCTTCAACAAGAATGCAAGACAGAACAAAAACTGCCAATAATGTAGACAGCTTTTACCCAGAACAAATCTGATGACTATCAGGAACTCCTGGGGGCACACACTGTTCCCCAGTTCTACACTGGCCAGGCAACTTGCATAACTGAAGGGGCTAGTGAGGCCCATGAGTTGTGCAGGATGACCTGTACAACTTTGGATGACCTCTGCTAGGACACACAGCAAGGCCAGAGAGCTGGAGCTTCTCTCCCCAGAGGCCTGGATCACTTCCCCCTTCTTCACAACATGTGTTCTTCATTCTTACCCTTCTTGACTTCCAGATTTCAGTCTCTGCACTGCATCTTGTTTTATGTATTTTTAAAACTTTAGTTCTGCCACTTATCAGCTGTGTGACTTAAATTACTCCCCCTATTTCCTCCTCTATGATGTGGGAATAGAAAGCCACATTCCAGGGTTGGTGTGAGAATTATGAGGCAATTTATGTAAAGACCAGAGAGAAGTAGGCACAGAGTAGGCAGTCAATAGTAAGTTCTTTCCATTGTCTGTCTCCCAAAGCCTTTATGAATATGCTTCCTTAATGGATTTCAAGAAAATCACCAGAGATGGTTGACACTGTCCAAAGGGACAAGTGGTTAAATGCAAATTGTAGCCACTGCTAAAAATAGCTAAGACCCAGTTGCTTAACCTGACTTTGACCTTGAAATATTTAAGTGGAGGCCTAGTTCTAGTTTTGCCTAGTATCTTCTGAACAGCTTTTGATAATTTATTACTTCTATTTATAATGTTGCTCCCTTCTACTGAGTAACCTTTGGTATATAAGTTCAAATTAAATTCTTAATTGAGATAAGACATGTATAATTGGAATTACTGTCCTAGTGATTGTTGTATTTAATGTACTTTATTATTGCTCTTAATTGTACTGTGATGAACCCCTGATGCTATCACTGTTTGAAGGATTTTCTCATTAAGTAGGCACCTTTGAAATCATTACCCTTTGACTATCAATTTAATATCAGGAAGGTGTGACCCATTAAGTGATCAGTTTAGGTGTGACCCATTAAGTGATCAGTGTAGTGATCAGTGCATTATAAATAAATACTTCTTAGTCTTAAAAAATACTAACCTTCTGATTTACAAGCATCTCTTAATTTTTCTAGGTTTTCTTTAATTTCCCTCAGCAATATTTTATAGTTTTCAATCTTTAGAATTTAATTTATTAGTGGCTCAACATTTCTATCATCTGACACTGGTTTTATTAGTCCAAATAGAGTAAACTTAGAATCAAAACTAGTCATAAACGCACTGGTTTGAATAATAGGTTTCCTGAACAATTATCCTACCAGCTCAGATGATAGAACAAGCTGTTTTACTTTTTTCCCATTTTTCAGGAGAGTATTTAATCTTTTAAACAATTCAGCATATTGATATGTAATTTTAAAAAATCAGAGTAACAGCATTGAATTATAAAATCATTGCTCTCATACCCATAGCAGATGTGCATCTGAACATTCTATAGTTTTTATGACTTAAACAGTTTTAGCTGGGCACGGTGGCACGTGCCTGTAATCTCAGCTATTTGGGAGGCTAGGAATCACTTTAGTCTGTGGGTTCGAGACTACCCCAGGTAACATAGTGAGACCTAGTCTCAAAAAAATAGCCAGGGATGGTATTGTGCACCTGTAATCTCAGCTACATGGGAGGCAGAGGCTAAGGATCATTTGAGTCTGTGGGTTTAGGACTACCCGGGGCAACATAGTGACACCAAGTCTCTAAAAGAAAAAAAAAATTAAACTGAAGTAACACTGCATTACAAAATTATTCTGTACTGCATTACAAATTATTTTAGTTGTGCATCATTATAAATCAGTATTTAAAATACCACATTAAGTTCAACACTGAAAGTTCAATTCTATCCTTTATCATGCAATTTAGCACTTTTACCCAAAGACCCAGCTCCTTCCCCCTTCCCTACTGGTCACTACTAATTGTTCTTTTAGTCTGAAGGTATTTTCTTGTTTTACTTCATTCATGCTATGCTTCTTTATGTGCCAGACTCGAGTAAAATCCTATAGTGTTTAGATTTCTACATCTGACTTATTTCACCTAGTAGGGTTTCATCTTTTTTATAGCTGACTAATAGTCCATCACATATATAAGCTACATCTTGAACAATTATCTTCCATCAATTATGCTGATGGAAATAACAGGGAGTGCATATAATTCTCCCTCTTTGAATTAGTATTTTGTATTGTTTGGGTAAATCCCAGAAGTGGGATGAGTGAGCCATATGGAATTGCTGGTAAGCAAAGATGATAGGATAAGTCTGTGAGCCAAGTGAACCTATCAGAGACATTTCTTTTTTCTTGAATGGTTGCTTGTGGCTGACTTTGGAGACAGCCAGTCTGGATACCCCTGAGGGATTAAGTGGAGCTTCTCCAGAGAGACTGGGCCATCATACTCTTTCAGACTAGCAAATGCTAACAGGCTCTGAACACATACTGTAACTTAAATAAGTTGTTACTACTGAGGATAGAAATCATAAACACAAGGGAGAATGGATTATCTCTGAATCCTTTCTGGTATAACCATGGAACTTGAGGTACAAGTGCCCGTGGCCTGGGTGTCTGAGCACAAGATGGCTCAGCTGATATCCTGTAGCAAAGACTGTGGGGATCTGACCATGTAACCTGTGGGTCAACATCTCCCATGGTTCTCTATTCCTTTCTGGGCTAAAATCCAAAGCTTTATGTGCTTGCTACCAAAGGACTTGGAAGATTTGACCCATATGTATGAATATATATGAATCAACTTGTTCCAAAGCCCTCCTCCCAGTGCTTTAGATGCTAGCACTACCATAGGCCGATTTATTGTGCAGTCTCAACCCTTTCCTGCCACGTTGTCTGTCTGAAAGACTTCCCAGCAAATAAACCTTTTTGCCAAACTTCTCCTTTAAGGGATTCGCCCCAATTCACTGTCTTAGTGAAACACCCCCTCAGATTATGACTTATATATTCCTCTTTTTAAAAAATGAATGATTGTAATTATTCTAAAAAGAACAGGCTCCATATGTCTGGGGTCTAAGGAAAAATGAAAACGAGGGGTTCCTATGTTCAGAAATTATAAAGAGTTTCAAGACAGCAGAGCATTGGAGCAAGCACAGGGCCCCTCTAAACCTTCCAGGGCCACAGACCCTCGTGTCTGCCAAGGACTCTAAAGACAGAAACTCTTCTAACCCTGTTTCTGACCTTCTGACCCAGGTCAGTGTCCACGTTTCAACAAAAACGATGGTTGAATAAATGTATGGAAGAATGAATGAGCAATGGTAAAGATAGATTTTATTTTACAATGGACTGTGTTGTTTCCTAAACTGACTAGTAAATTATCACAACATTGATTTATAAGCAAAATGTGTCTCAGAGTTCTGGAGGCCCAAAAAATCTTAAATCAAAAAATTGTCCAGGTCACCCTTCCTACAGAGACTCTGAGGAAGAATTCTGCTTGCCCCATGCTGGCTTCTGAAAGTTCTAGCAATTTTGGGGTTCTCTGGCTTGCAACCACCTCCCTCCAGTCTCTTATTCCATCATCACATGCCGTCTTCCCCGTGTGTGACTTTGTGTACTTTTCATCTTCTAGGACACCAGGCAGGGCATTTAGCACCCAGTATAATCCAGTAGGACCTCATCTGAACTAACTGCATCTGCTACGAAACCCTACTTCCAAATAAGATTACATTCTGAAATTTCACATTTCAGTGAATTTGGTGACACTTTATTACAGTATCAAGACTATTTTTCCCTGATACACGTTTAACAGTGCATGTGTATTGAAGTTTAATCAATAAGGTCAAGGGAACCTTGAAGGCTATATGAAGTCACATAAGGTGTAGAGAGACATATATAAAAGAAATACAACACGGAGGACTAAAAACAATTTTGGATGTAGTTGAATGGGAGAAGGTGAAGGCAATCAGATAAAATAAGCCTTTCTTCACTGAAACATATTAATAAAACATTTTCTTAGATACTGTTCTTTGCTCTCCTTCCTGTCTTTCATCTAAAATGCCTCGTTGTTAGACAAACCTTGCAAGCCAGCCACAGATGAGGAATACAGCAGGAGAGGAGAGGGGAGAGGGGCCACAACAGGAGGGAAGAGCACAAGGGACTGTAGTAGTATGGTGATGGATCACAGGCGCTATGGTGGTGGGAAAACTACAGGGACTATACTTGAGGAGGGAAATGAAATACTGTACAAAAATGAACAATGATGTAAGAAAATAAAAGAAATTAATTATCTAGCAGAACTAAGCCAGAAAGGAAAGATAGATATTGGATGGTCTCACATGTGGGATATAGGGAAAACAAACAAAAAGACAAGAAAAAGTTAAAACTAACAAACTGACAGCAGAACTAAAGTATAAAGCAAGAGATGGAGAGGAAGGATGAAATCGGGAGGGATGAATACAAGAGATTAATTAAGATGACGGTTCACCGGTGACAGGGTGGAAGAACCTCAGGATATACAATGATGTAAAGAATAAGGTCTAGGCCAGGCATGGTGGCTCGTGCCTGTAAGCCTCAGTCTATGAAGCGGTTGGGGCTAGGGATTGCGGTTCGAGTTCCACCTGGCTCCCGTAGCGAGACCTAGTTCCAAAAAATAGCTGGGTGTGGTGGCGCGTGCCTGTAATCACAGCTACCTGGGAAGCTACCTGGGAAGCTGAGGCTGGGGATGGCTTGAGTCTGTGGTACCCCGGGCAATGTGAACCTGCGGTTCTATGGACAAAAATAGTGAGACCTAGTCTCAAAAAAACAAACAAACAAATAAATAAATAAATAACAATAAATAAATAAAAACGACAAATTCGATGATTTTTTTGGTAACATGGATGGACCTAGAAGAAATCATATTGGCAGAAACAAGTCAGAAGGAAAAAGACAGAAACCAAATGGTTTCACTAATATATGGATAACCAAACGGAAGTACACAACTACAGGAGGGGACCAGTTGGAGTGGCCAGGGAGGGGAGGTGGTGGGTGACCCCTGGGGATCAAATGATGTGAAATATATATATATATATAAATTATTTAAAATAAAAAAATAATTTGACCAACCCAACACCTACTTATATATCTTACCTTTTAAAGGCAAAGTTTTCCACTACTGCTATTGATTTATAGTAAAGTTAGCATATTGTTATAGCTGCACTAGTATTTCTAGCACAATCATAAATTTGGTTAGTATTTCAAGATAACTTTTTAGAGTTTGAAAGATTAAAATTATTTTTAGTGATATATTTAGCTATACTTCTTTCAAGATACCAGTTATATTTAGTGTGTAATCATAAAGAGTGTGGGATTTTTATTTATTTATTTTTTTTGAGACTAGGTCTCACTGTTTTTGCCCATGGAACCGCAGGCTCTCGTTGCCCGGGGTACCACAGACTCAAGCCATCCCCAGCCTCAGCTTCCCAGGTAGCTGGGATGACAGGCGCACGCCACCACGCCCAGCTATTTTTTTGGAATTAGGTCTCACTACGGGCCCCAGGCGGGACTCGAACCCTAGCCCCGGCCGCTTCATAGGCTGAAGTTTACAGGCACAAGCCACCGTGCCCGGCCGAGTGTGGGATTTTTAAGAAATGTATAATGCAATGACAGAAATGCCCATATTTCACTTTGTTGTGTGTACACTGACAATATATTGAGACACACAAATTGATGGGATGGAGAAACAAGTATTTCCATTGGGGAAAAAAAGAATATGCGTGTGTGTAACCAGTAAAAAATTTTTTTAAACTATAAAAAATAAGTGCTTCTTTTTTATTTCCAGATTTGTTTTCACTCACTGCCTACAAGAATATCACTTCCTTATTTGTCCCTGCTTATCCCCATAATAAAATAATAAAGCAACCATAAAGTATGTAACTCTCCACCCATTACTAAACTATTTTAGGGATTTCCATTACTTGATACTAAAGACACAACTAGATTACCCCTGTCAGTACATGGTAACTAACAGAAATGACAGAAACAAGGTCACTATGGTCACTCGAGAAGGGAAGGACACTTTAGGATTCTCGGACACCCAAATCATTTGTAATGCAAGAACTTTGCTTCGATTTTGGTGCTGTGGTCACTGCTGACACCTAGTGGCAGTTTTTTGGAATTAAAACGCTCTCTTGCCAGGACCTATTTTCTTCTTTCTTCTTTCCGTCAATCGTTCATTCATTGTTCATTGTGCATTCACTCTACAACGATTTTATGAGAATCTAATATATGCTTCAGGTTTTCATACATATATAAATACAGAATCATGGGAGAAATGCAGCCCCTTGCCTCTTAAAACTTACACATTCAGGGCAAGATAACCGTTAAAGCGGAAAATGACTGAAACAGCGATTAAAGAACATGGAGCTTTGAGAATTGCTGATAGGGATTTGATTTACTGGACAGATTGCAGGGTGCTACAGAACATTCCCCGAGGGTGTTCTGATTGGCCTGAGATTTTGGTACTAACCCCTTTAGGGTGGGAACTTTTGAGCAGTGAGAAGAGTCGTGCAAACGAGCAACAAAAGGCGGGAGTGTGTAGAGTACACAGGAATGGAAGGAGGCCACGTATTTAGATAAATATTTGATAGCAGGCCTTCTCGTTTCTGAATTGAGACTATGTTTATGAATTATAGAGACCATAAAAGTCTCATACCCGAGTATGAGCTGCAAAGATAGTGTTACGATAACAGTATCATCTAACAGACATCTGTAAAACACGCCACCACCTATAACACCAGCAGATACACGTTCCTTTCGTTTGCACATGAGTCATCCTCCACAATATACCATGTGCTACACCGTTTACTCTTTCCTAGTCACTGTTCAAAGCACTTACACATAACATCCCTCTGTCGCTATAGCAACTTAGCTAACTGAGGTCGTTAACTTCCCACTTCGTGAGCGAAGAATCCAGTTCCGAAAGGTAACATGATTTGCCTGAATTCATTTATTTCTGACTTCTGAAAACGTTTATACTGCAGGACAGTGCCACCCTGCGACTACCTTTGCAAGAAAAAGTTAATGTAGACGCTGTATCTAACGCTTCAGCCTTACTTGGTAAATTGAATGGCCCCCGAAGATGACCTGGTTGCAAGAGGACACTGATTCAGCCCATCATTCCAGGCCCATTTCGTTCTCTGAATTCCTAAGCAGCATTAAAAACGCTGCACGAGGAGTCTGGAGGATAGGGACTAATGGCAAGGTTGTAAACCTAGCGAAGTCCCTGTGGAAGCGAGGTACCAAGGAGCACAACAAAGATGGCGGCGCCGGCTTCACACGCCAGCGGTAACTATGTGCGTCATCACCCAGTTCCACTGAGTCGTGACGTCACTTCCTGTCCGACAGCGCGGCGCGCGCCCGCCGAAGCAACGGGTGTCCCACGAGAGGCCAGCGGACTCTGAGGAGAACTTCGCCGAGAGCGTCCGAAAGAATGCGCGGTCGGCCGCATGGAAGGGGAAAGTGGGAGGTGCGCGACTGTTGTCGCCGTTGTGACTGAAGCTCGCTTTGCCCAGAGATACCGGGAGTATCTCGCGAAGCACAACCTCTTGGATAGACGGTACCGAGTAGAGAAGAGGCGGGATGGCGCGGTGGCGCTGCCTGTGCTGGGGGGGACCCTCCCGGAGCAGCACCTGCGGGAGCTGAGGGGTCGCGTGGCCCCCGGCAGCACCTGTGCGCTGACTCGGCTCCTCGAGCCCGTTCCTTCAAAGAAGGCCCAGGGCTGCTCACCTGCCCGGAGACTGCGTCTTGAGGTGAGTCGCTGGCTCGGCGGCCGCGGAGTGGCCTGGTCGGCTGAGTTAGAAGCTGATTTGCCCCGATCCTGGCAGCGACATGGTGACCTCTTGTTGCTCGGTGAGGACTGCTTCCAAGCCAAGCAGTGGGAAAGCCTGCAGCCCGAACTCTGGGAGACGGTGGCCTCGGCGCTTGGGGCCCAGCGCTTGGCCAAACGGGGCCGGGTATCACCGGATGGCACCCGAACCCCGGCAGTGACGCTGCTGCTGGGCGGCGATGGCCTCGTGGAGCATGTGGATAACGGGATCCGGTATAGGTTCGACGTGACCCAGTGCATGTTCTCCTTTGGAAACATCACCGAGAAGCTGCGAGTGGCTTCGCTGCCCTGTGCTGGAGAAGTGCTGGTGGACCTCTACGCCGGCATCGGTTATTTTACCTTGCCCTTCCTCGTTCACGCCGGGGCGGCCTTCGTCCACGCCTGTGACTGGAACCCCCATGCTGTAGCTGCGCTGAGAAACAACCTGGACATCAATGGGGTAGCGGATCGGTGCCAAATACACTTTGGGGATAACAGGAAGCTGAGGCTTTCCAATATTGCTGACAGGGTGAACCTGGGACTGATCCCCACCTCAGAAGAAGGTTGGCCCATTGCCTGCCAGCTACTCCGGGGAGACACTGGAGGCGTTTTGCATATCCACCAAAATGTGGAATCTTTCCCACGCCAGAATCTCCATTCTTCTGGAAGCAATGTGATGGATGAGACGGAGCATTGGTCTGATTCTCAGGAAATCCTCACCCACCGAAGGGAAAATGGAACTGCCAGAGATTCAAGGAGGAAAATGCTGTCAGTGGCCACCAAGCCGGAGTGGGAAAAGTGGGCAGGATTTGCAGAAACTCGAATTGCTCTTCTTCTTCAGCAGGTGCATGGGAAACCATGGAAGACCCAGATCTTGCACATCCAGCCAGTGAAATCCTATGCGCCCCACGTGGATCACATTGTCTTGGATCTGGAATGCCGCCCCTGTCCTCTGGTTGGCTAGAGAAGGTGGCTCCTGAGGCCCCAGAACTGGCTTCTCAGTCCTCTTGTCTCCTGGTAATGTACTTAATATTTTGTGACACTCCTCCCCCCTCACCAAGTGGCCTGTAGTCCAGTCCTAATCACTGGCATTTAAGCGACTGGGGATGGTGTGGGCCTCTAGTTATTTGTGTGATTCCATAGATATTAAATGCCATCTATATACACGAACCCCAGGAATTCAAAAGCTATATTAGATCCAGTTCCTCTTCTCTGAGGAGCTGATCACCAGCCATCAGCAATAGCACAAGTTCTCAACTGAACTAAGCATGTGATTCAGCATGTTGTAGGAGTGAAGTGGTGAGAAAGAAAAGTTCTGAGAATTGAATGGGGCCTCTTTGAAGAGGTAGTTTTTGAAGTGACTTTTAAAAACTGGGTAAGATTTTGCTAAGTGGAGGCAGCGGAGCTGGTGGTAGTTGATGAAAATTACAGGTATGCAGGTTTCAGTGCTCAGAAACTGCAATGTTAAGCCAGGCACGGTGGCTTGTGCCTGTAAGCTTCAGCCTATGAAATGGCTGGGGCTAGGGATCGTGGTTCAAGTTCCACTTGGGGCAACACAGCGAGACCTTGTCCCAAAAAATAGCTGGGCGTGGTGGTGCATGCCTGTAATCCCAGCTACTGGGAAGCTGAGGCTGGGGATTGCTTGAGTCCGTGGTACCCAGGCAATGTGAGCCTGTGGTTCCACGGGCAAAAATAGCAAGACCTACTCTCAAAAAAAAAAAAAAAAAAAAAAAAAGAAACTGCAATGTTAATCATTAGCTCAACTGGGAAAGCAGTGATAGAGGGATGGGTCTGTCATAAGGATTAAAATGAACAGTGATTTGTTCAGGGAAAAGCCCTAGGACATGTTTGTTATCATGTGATCCCACCACAGGAGAGGGCCGCTTGTTTCCTTTCCTGTGCCTCCCGGGTGTTAGTGATCGGCTTGAAGGAGATGGAGAGGATGCCTGGGGAGGTGGGAGTAGGGGTGCCTTAAGTGAGAGTCCAGGAGTTACGTGTGAGCGAACGGGAGTTAGGTGTGAACGGGAGGAAACACAGGCCTCCTCAACGGTTGCTCACCCTGAGTACATCCACTGACAGAATGGTTTTCTCCGTGTGCTTGCAGGACTGGGCTGGCCTGGAAGAGAGAGGCACCTAATGGAAGGAAACACTGAAAGCACCAGGAGCCTCGCAGAGTCCTGGTCACTGAATCCAGGAATTTGTAAACCTTTAAAGGCCTCCTTTGGAGCTTCAATTAGTGGCCAGTTAATGCCCCCACCTGCTGGAGCTGTGATTAAAAAAACAATAATAATTGTATTAAATTACCTCACCTGTGAGCTGCTCTACTCCGTAATGCCATGATTTTCATTAAAACCGTATATATGTATTAATGTGACTATAATGTAAACAATTTAAATATGCCATAGTAAAGAAACTTCACATGATGTGGAACAAATACAGAAAAAGCTTTTTTGATTGTTTCTCCTGCTGGACACACAGGTAAGAAGAAGCCCACGTGTCACTCCGAACAGCTTCAGGGTACAACCACTTCCTAGGGGGCAGTCCATGAAAACCCGTCATTTCCAAAGAGCCATTATTGTAAATGAGTACAACTGTGCGCGTTTTCTAAAAATTGTAGTAAACCACCACAATGTCTGGTGACAGACAGTCACCACAATGGGAAATCGTTTGACAGTGAAACACAAAAAACTGAAGGTAGAGTTAATGCTAGCCCAGCAGTTCTAGGTGTATACCAAAGAGAAACACACATATATGTCCGTACAAAAAAGTTGAATGTTTATGGCCAAAGTGCAAACAATCCTAGTGTCTGTCCGCTGAGGAATGAGCAAACAAAATGTGTTCTGTGCAAAGAGATCTGGGGGAGGGGTGCAGCAGAGCTGTTACGGTCCAGGCGGGTAAAAGGCGAGTCACCAAGGTTGACTTACTGTGTGATTCCATACATGTGAGAGGGCCAAAGCCCAAGGGACTATGTGGATTGCTAGGGCTTGGGGGAGTAGGGAGTATGGGAAGTGACGACTAAAGGGTACCAGATTTCTTTTGGGTGCTATGAAATATTTTGAAACTTGATATTGATTGTGGGTGATTATTCTACTCCATTATTGTATTACCCCCCCCCCCCCCCCCCGCCAGCTGGGCGTGGTGGCGCATGCCTGTAGTCCAAGTGCTGGGAGGCAAGAGACCTGGTATCGTTTGAGTTCGCCAGTTTGAGACTACCTCAAGCAACATAGCGAGACCTGGTCTTGAAAAAGTAACCAGGCTTGGTCATGCATGCCTGTAATCCCAGCTGCCTCGGAGGCTGAGTCTGGGGATCACTGGAGTCTGGAGGATCTGTAATACCCCAGGCAACATAGCGTTTTGAGACAACCTTGTCTAAAAAAAAGTAACCCTGTTCCCGGAATTTCTGTATTTTTGCACAGGGAAACTGCTCGCCTCTGGATGATTTAAGTCAGTTGTGCTGTGCTCTTAAAGAGTATTGAATTATTTATTATTCTTTCTTTGGTGTTTGGTAGAATTCCTCAGGGAAGTCATCTGGGCCTGGGTTTTTCTTTGTGAGAAGATTTGTGATTATAAATTCAATTTTCAAATATAGGGTTTGACTGTGTGTATTTCCTTCTGAATGAGTTTGTGACTTTCAAGGAATTTATCTAATCTACCAAATTATCACTATTGTCCTTCATTACTCTGAATAACTAGAATCTATTATTACCACCTTTTTTTTGTTTAATGTTGGTAGGTTGTATCTTGCTTTCATTGGCAATATAACCTGAGGCTTATCTTCTCAAAGAACTAACTCTTGGTTTCATTGTTTTCCTGTTTCTATAATTCTGATCTGCTTGCTTTGGAATTCATTTGCTACTCTTGCTAATTTCATGAAGAAAACGCTGAGGTCATTGATTTCGGTCCATAAACTAGGTTACTCACTGCTCTGAGTTGCTCTTGAAGTACCATTTTGACCAATTTCACACAATTTTATACTTTTATTTCAATTAAAGGTACATCTGAATTTCCTGTTTGATGTCTTCTTTGACCCATGAGTTATTTAGGAGTGTGTTGTTTTCCAAGTAGTTGAAGATCTTGGTATGTGTTGTTGATTTCTAAATTAATTAATTAATTCTATTGTGGTTAAAGAATATGCTTTGCATTACTTATATTCCTTTAAACGTACTGAAATTTTTTTTTATAGTCCAGAATCTTGGTGAGTGGGCCCTGTACATAACTTTGGGAAGCGGGAACTCATGAAAGCATATTCTTTTTGGGTAGTGTTTTTGCAAATTTAAGTAGGTCAAGTTCACCACATATTGTGTTCCTCAAATCTAATATATGCTTTTTAATCCTCCAATTGTTATCAAAAGGATATTGAAAGTGTTTAGTATGAATTTTTCTATTTTTCCTTGAACTTCTATCTTATGTATTTATTTTGAAGCTCCGTGGCTAGTGATTACCATGTCTTCTTGAACTGACTCTTCAATCATGAAATGAGCCTCTTTCTCCAACTGTTCGTATGTGTTTGATCCATTATTTTGTTTCCTGCGTAATACTGCCCTTCATTTTGAGACCCACTTTTATAGCAGAGAAAGTATTTCACTGGTCCTGACACATACTTGACAGCATAGAAAACACTAGCCTGATGAAGTGGTAGAAAAGCTTTTCAAAACTGAAGTAATTACACTAAACTTAGAGTAAAACTGGTATTTGTACAACACTGAATCATTCATATTTAGTCTCCGCAGAAGGGTGCAGCTAAGAAGTGAGAAATGATTATTGGACACCTTGACTGGAGTCCTGCGTAAGTAGGGTGAAGGCTCCTGGACTTCCCACCGACCCATGGGGTACATTTTCTCTGGGCGTCCTTCCTTGACAGGTGTTTATAATTTAGTATTTCTTGGGCTCTCAGCAGCAGCTCAGTCTTCAGATTATTCCCTATATGATGAACAGCTGAATTTATCGTTTATATCCTAATAACGTGACATTATTGAAGGACGGTCACATAATCCAAACTGCTAAACAATATCTTCCTGGTGTTCCTGAGCCCTGAATTAACAGTCTGGATTGTCATTGCCAAGTGCTGTGTGTAGTAACATAGGGCTTCAAATGAGTATTTCTCCTAAAATTTATTACTTATACTGAGTACTTAAATATATTAATTTATGTAACAAGCACGAGAAATTACTTGCAGAGGATCAGATCTTAGGTTCTGGAACCAGAAAATTGGGAGTTAGAAACCTCACTCTCCACTATCATCTTGGACAAGTTTGTTGAGGGTTAAATTTGATTGTGCTTGCTTTGTTTCTTATTTGGCAGTAGTAAACCACCCCCCCCCCCCGCCCCGCCCCACCCTGCCCCCCAAATGAGTGTACTTTGTTTAGAGTCAGAGAATAGTAAGAGGCAGAAGTGGGCAAGCATTGATGTCAGACATATTTAAAGTGTACAGTAATGTCTATTGAATAAGTGAATGAACAAATGAATGGACCAGTCTGTCAGTATATGCTCAAAATTGACTTAAAATGCACTATATTTTCACATGTCACCTTTGTTAACTAAACAGACTATTTTTTGGCATTTACAAAATCAGACAATTCACATCGTTGGATTTCAATGGGAATACCTGAAATTCAGTATTGAGTCAGAGAAACTCATGCAATTTAGGATCAAAGATTATTTTTTAAGCAATGCCTAAGATTTGATTTAACGTTATGGTACTTAGCCTTTTGGGGGTTAATAGCCCTCCTCCTCCTACCAGCACCCCCATCCTCACCTGAAAGAAATACATAAACCATTGTGAGGATTGGGGGTAATTCTAAACACTTGTTCCTACAGCTGCTTCTTGCTGAGGAAGCCACACATACCTGTCCTCCGGCACAGGGAGGGAGGCTAACAGATAAATGGTTCAATAAGTAGACCAATGTGTGGTCACTCTTGGGATTTGAAATTTGATGAGTAATGAAAATGACCCTCTAACAAATTCCCTTTTTTTCCACTGAAGGTGATCCAGAACCCATTGCTGATGCCTGAAACAAGACTTGGCTGGTGCAATACTGACAAAGTTTAAATCATATTTTACACATCCTACCTATATTAAAGGCTTTCAACCATCCAAGTCAAATGATTAGATTTTTTTCAACACAGGCATTATGTATACTGAGTGTGGGTTTCTGTGCACACATGCACAGTTCTGGGAGGCTCAGTATGAACAGGAACCTGAGTTGGGCAACAATCAAATCAGTGCACTCTGAGTTTCTTTTGTCCTAAAAATTACTAAGCATTCTAAAAACTCTGATAGAAATTGAGGGTTTTTGTTGTTGGTTTTTTTTTTTGTTTTTTTGTTTTTTTGTTTTGAGACTTTGTCTCGCTATATTGCCCGGAGTAGTCCTGAACCAGTAGTCTCAAATGATCACTAGCCTCAGCCTCCCAGGTAGCTGGGAGTACAGGCATGCCACCATGCCCGGCAGAAATTAAGTTTTAAAGTAGTATTTTAAAGTACTTCAGGATCTTACTCAAATCTTCATGTACAGGTGAAGGCCCTGACAGGCCCTCACAAGCTTAAAAAGACTCACTTGAAGTCACAAGTAAGGTAAGAATGGGAATGTCCCCCACTCCCGAACATTCTTGGTCCAAGATGGAATTCATTTTGAAGTAGAGATTTTTTTTTTTTGAGACTAGGTCTTGCTATTTTTGCCCATGGAACCGCAGGCTCTCGTTGCCCAGGGTACCACAGACTCAAGCAATCCCCAGCCTCAGATTCCCAGGTAGCTGGGATTACAGGCACGTGCCACCACTCCCAGCTATTTTTTTGGAACTAGGTTTCATTACGGGACGCAGGTGGGACTCGAACCGCGATCCCTAGCTCCGGCCTCTTCATAGGCTGAAGCTTACAGGCACGAGTCACCATGTGGGCCTGAAGTAGAGATTCTTACGCTAATGTGTGAATACAATTACGATGAGAGACTATTAAAATATTAGTAAAGACAGGATTTGCTCATTTGAAAAAGTTTTTCAATATTTACATTTAACTTTTCTAAAGTAAAAATTAGAAGAAAGTCCATGAATTACTTTACTCACTTTGTGTGAGCCTACAATGCTCTTATTTTAGATTAGGCTCTAAACCCTTTTCTACATAATAGCTTCTCTCTGCTTGGAATTGCAGTGGGGAAGAACAAGCAGATTGAGTAGCTAATTTACATCTCTGAGGTTCTCTAAATGTCTTCATAGTCATCCCATCTTCCCTTGAGAATTTTGTCAGAAACACAAGGTTTTTCCCCAGATGTGTAATTTAGGCAAATTAACTTGGCTGATGTAAAAAATCACATTAGAAAAAGTGTTCACTCTTAACAACAGTATTGCAATAAAACAGGCAACCTACACTAGGCTCCACTTAAGATAGTGACAGTATTAACGGAAAGGAAAACAGTGTAAGAGAGTGTGAAGAAAGACTGGTCAAAACTTGACTGTAGATTGGCTGTGGGTAGAAGAGCAAAAATAATCAAAATGCCTAAAATTCTGAGTTTTTCAGGTAGCCGTAGGTTCAGATCCTTGCTTTGACATACCAGCCACCCCTTTATTAACCTGGTGATCTCCATAACTTACCTAAGCCTCAGTTTCTTCCTCTGTAAAATAGAGGTAACAATACCTACCCAAACAAGATTGACACAAAGATTTAAGTAAAAGGTTAAACTCTGCACAGTGCTTAGCACACAGCATGTACTAGAAGACTTGATAATTGCAGGGAGGGGGGGATAGCAACAGGGTCAAAAGCCTAAGACTGGACTAAAGTGTTGGGGGGTGGGAGTGGGTTAAACATTATACCACACACACCACGCAAATAAGGGAATCTTGGAGGAGTGCATACAACTCTCTATCCGCACCCAGCTTCTTAACTGCTAAAAATGTAACTACCTAGAGACCTGCTATAAAGGGGTTGCAGGTTTCTTGCTTCCTACTTTGTACCCATTAATCTCATACCTGGATCTATAATGCGATACTCTGACCTAATTCACACTTACTTGCTGGACAAGGAACAGAAAGAACTACAAGGCTGGTCAGGCTATATTAATTACAGGGATAGGTAAGAAGCCTAAAACAGGAAGAAACAAAACAAAACAACCCTTTAAGTTAGGTTCTATGGCGGGGGTCCTGGAACTGAAATTCACCAAAAAGAAAAAAGAGTAACAAAAGAATAAATTTGTTGTGCCCGACACACAATGATGAGTAATTCAGCAGTTCAGTAAAGCAGCAGTTAGAACATGGGGCTTATATAGCACCTTAACAAAGAACAAAGGTGTACAGAAGTGAGAAGACAGAGGGAAAGAGGATTAGGCTTTCAGGTAAATTATGTGCAAGTAAATATTTGTGGGAAATGAGGATATGTGGAAAATAAGAGGTAGTGTAGGAAAGTTCATAGGTTAAGACTCTTCTGTTGTTGAGGGAAACGCTTTATAGATGGGAAATCTGTCCTATTTTGAGACAAATGTGGGCGGGGAAGGGGTGGCAGGGATTTTTTTTTGACTTATTTGTCTTCAGAGCAAAATAATTCTTAACGTGGCGTAAGTTGGGATGGCATATCCTGAATCCTATGAAAGTGGAAGAATATGTCCTCCTGCCCCGAGGAAAGGACTGCCCAGATATGCCAGAAGTCAAAACCAGACTGGTTCTGGCCTTTAGGACTCAGTAGCTCCCACATTAAAGAAAAGTGCTCAGTTCAGTCACAGGCGGGAGGTAGAAGAGTTCTGTGCAAAGGCATGAAAGGGAGGGCTGCTTTTCAGGGCAGGATCCAGCACGTCCAGGCCGGCGACCACTCCGAATACACAGACCGCGAGGCCTCTGGGACCCCGAGCGGGCATTTTCCCTGGAAGGCCAGGTCCCTCTCAAACCCAACCTCCAGCGGGGTGAGGGGGGTGGGGCGGCGGCGCCCTGGGATCTCCTCCTTCCAAGCAGCTGTGATCCTCCTTTACTGGGAATTAAATGGGCGCTAATAAAATAGCGGCTTCCGCTCGCGGAGGCCTGGCGTCCCCCGCCGAGCCAAAGCCCCCGGGGAGAGGCAGACACCCTCGGGCTGGTGGGCGCGGCGGCCACCGCGCGCCTGCGCCTCGGAGTAGCGCTCCAGCCACGCAGACCGACGGCGCGCCTCGCCGGAGCCATGGCAACGTTGCGAACGCCGGCCTACGCCGTGCGTCATGACGCCGTGGCGCGCGCCCCAGCGCTGGATTATGACGCAAAGCCGCGGCGCGGGCTCTGCGGTCTCGCGTGACCGCGGGCGCAGCTTCCCGGTCTCACAACAGCAGCAACGGCAAAGGCAGGCGGGCGAGGTCAAGATGGTGGCTCCGCGGGCGGGGGAGGCGGTGGAGGGAGGAGGGGCCAGGCCATAGCCCGCCGGAAACACCGACACCCGGAGAACCCCGGGAGCAGCCGCCGCCACCTCAGCCCCCGCCGCCGCCTGCTCCAGCTCGAGAGACGCGAGCGGGCGGCGGGGCGGGTTGCGAGGGAGACGGGAGAGGAGAGAGGGCGGGGGCGGAGCCGCCCGCCTTAGCCCCCGCCCGGCCGCCGTCCCGGGCCCTGCCTCGCGCGGCCCGGCCCGGCCCGCCCAGCCCCGGTGTGGCAGCGGCTCATGGCGGCGGTGGGGCCCCCGCAGCAGCAGGTGCGGATGGCCTATCAGCAGGTCTGGGCGGCGCTGGAAGTGGCGCTCCGGGTGCCCTGCCTCTACATCATCGACGCCATCTTCAACTCCTACTACGATTCCAGCCAAAGCCAGTTCTGCATCGGGCTCCAGATCGTCCTCCGGCTGCTCGGTGAGGGGGTCGGGGTCGCCTGCGTCTCTGGACGGCCCTGCGGGTCGCCGTGCCTCGTGGAGGCTGGGGGCCATTGTGTGTGTGCGTCTTTGGGAACCAGTTTCGCCCCCCACCGGGCGTCCTTGTAGGGAGAGAAGAGGAGCAAGGGATGACACGCGTCCCCGTGTTGACAGTGGACCGGTCCTCTCAGCGGGTCAGCCCTCTGTCCGTTTTTGCTCGCGAGTGACCGCGGGGAGAGCGCGTGGCGTGTGAGCAGGCGGCTCTGCCTGCCCTTTCCTCTGGGGGAATGAGTGCGGGCTTGCCGAGTCCCGTGCGACAGCCTTGGGAACAGAGCACCGGTGCGTGCCCCCGCCGCCTCGCCTTGCGTGACCTTGTCCTTGCCGAGCCCGGACCCGGGGCCTCGGTTTCCCCCGGTTCGAAAACGCGGGATATGTTGTCACTTCTGTGTCCCTGGGGTCCGCATGGTTGTGAAGTGCCTGCTGGAAAAGGACATCCAGGTGAGAGAGCCAGGGTGTCGAGGGTCACACCTTGCAGCCGTTTACCAGAAATCCTCGTGAGGAAGGTGGTCCATACCTATACCGCGAGTAGGGAAAGGGAGTGTTGAAACTGACTGTCACAACGTGGCTAGAAGGTGATGAAACTTTTCCAGAATAGACTTCTGAAAATCAGTCTTCGTTGCATAGGTGTGGAGTGCTGAAAGCATCTTTTATTTCACTTCCTACCTTTACTGGTGTCTCCAGAGAAGCATTTATGTATAAAATGATAGCTTAAATTGAAACTTGGCAGTTTTTGTCCATGAGGTCATTCTTGTGGTCAGTTTTTAGTAGGCTTGTGCTTTTGAAGTGTTTGCTGAGGGAAGCCTGATGGTGAGATCTTTACCAAGTCCTTCTGAATTAGGAGCTATCTGTTGCTTCCTGCACATAGTGTAGGTGATTAATATTGAATTTTGTTCTTGGCAATAAATAGCATTTTAATTTGCTTGGTGCTTTAACTTTTGCAAAAACATTTGCACGGATATTGTCTAACCTAACCTTCAAACATCCCTGAGTCATGGGCGGTATTTTCATTTTACAAATGAGGATACTGAGAATTGTTGATGTTAAGTGTTTTGCTCTTGGTACACAGCAAGTGTTTGCTAAGTCAAATAACTGACTTCAAGAGTTGTTCACTTTTTTCTCCTCAGTTATAGCTGCAGATCATGCTCAGTCTAAACTGATGTGATGTGAATGTGATGATTTTAGCACAAAACATCTCAGCAACCCACCAGCTCCTTAGCCCCTGCCATTCCTGTTTACCACTACACGGATGTAATGTTCTCTTTTTTTGTGGCAAAAATGAAGCTGAGTTTGAGGGGATTCACAATTTCATTCTGCAATTACTGTAGATACTTACGCTAACTCTTCTTGCCAAGGTAACTGGAGCTCTTAGAACCCCCATGGAAGCAGGGGCTTTAATGTGGTGCTCTCAATGACCTCATGCTTAGGGAGCGCTAAGAAAAAGTGTTTTTCTTAATGAAATCTTTTGTATTTTAAGAAAATAGAACAAAGTGATCTGGTATTTTCTTTGCATTCCATTCGTGCTTCTAATTTTTGTAGTAAATCATGGAAGTTTGTATTTGACAAATTAAAGAGCATATAACTTCAGGTGAAATACTGCTTTGCTTTTGTTTTCTTAACCTTTTTAAAAAGACAAAGGGTGGTTTCTTTCAGCAGTATATTAAGGACAATAAGTGAATTAGGCTCTAAGTTTTAGAGTACCTGGGACCTAGTAAGCATCCTGTTAATAAGTGGTAGCTGTTAGTAAGCTTGATAACTTGGGGAAAAAATACTTTAATGTTACAAGTAAGTTCATATTGTATTACAGATATTTTGGTCTTCTGAAGGCATCAGCAAAATGTGGGTGCTGTTTGTATGAAAATTTGATTCCAGTATATTCTATGGGTCACAGTGTTTCTCTATCACCTGACTACTCCTTACATTATGCCAATATAGTTTTGCAATTTTTCACATTTATGAGCAAAGTAAATACTTTTTTTTTTTTACAAAACTGAATTTGGTGCTAAAAATGAACTCTGGACAAAAACAAACGCCTTAAATATATGAGGGCTATTTAATGAGACATCGTGTGTTATTCATAGTGACAGATTTGTATGCAAAAGGTAAGGTGAAATTGTCTGCTTTTTAAAATTTAGAATTAATTTAAAATTCACACTATACATTTTAAAACTTATCAGTTTCACTTTTTTCTTTAAAATGGAATTGTAAAAATGGAACTATATTCTTTAAATAAAAGGTATTCTGAATGCAGTATCTGAACAATTTACTATCCTCCTGCCTTCCTACAAAAAAGTACAATGTAAAGTCATTTAGTATCACACTAATGTGCAAATTTCAGCAGATAAGAAAATCAAATCTCTCATTTTGGAGATCTGAGTGAAATCATATAGTATATATATGGGAAGTGTCAATGCTGGGAAGTGTCAATGCTAAATGAAATGCAGCCCAGTGCTGCATAATGTTGAATAAATTGAATCCAAGGCAGAGATGCCAGTGTGCGTAGAAGTCTGTTTTTATTAGTATTACTCATATCATGATAATTCACTGAGGTAAACAGTGCTTTCTAAACTAAAGAAAATTCAAATGTTAAGAGGAGGAATTTGATGTATTTGAAAACATAAAAAAAACTTTGTTGTAACAAAGTTCCTTTTAAAAATCCTTAAAATGACGGGGAAATATTTGCATCATGAGATGGAACCCCTAGAAAGAGTTGTACTGTTAATACAGAGAATTCCTCTTCCCAGGGGAAAAATGGGCTCAGGATAAGTATTTCACAGTAGAGGAAATGATTTGCCTAAAGAAAAATCAAACTCGTTTATAATTAAAGAAATACAGTCAAAACAAAATTTCACTTAGATTTGTTAAGAGCTGATAGTTTGAATAAAAACCAGCTTGACAAAGGTATGGGAAACATAGATGAGGTTATGCAAATGTCAGGGGTACAGCTTCACACTGTGATTCATGTATCTGCCTCATTGAACCTGCCACCAGAGTTCATGCTCTTCCAGCTGTCCTATTGACCCTTGTGAAGGCCACTCGGTGCTGTCCCAAGAATTCATCAGACAGCTTTTTACTCACAATTCCAGTTCTAAGAATTAGGCTTAGGTCTCAAGATATTCTTGTACCAAGACATTGGTCAAGGGTATTCATTGCAGCTTATGGCAAAACACATTGTTAATCTAAATGTTAATTAAGTTTAGCTGTACACAGTTGGGTTGTTGAAAGAACAGGGGTAGTATTTTTGGTGCTGTAGGAAAAATTTAGAAAACCTGTGAAGTGGAGAAACAAAATGAAGTGGTAGGAATTATGACTGCGTAGCGATAGACTAGGGTTCTCAAGAGTGACTTGTTTGGGGCAATTTTTGTTGGAGTGGTAGGTGGTTCTCTGGATTTTTAGCAGCATTTCTTTCTTTACCTGTTAGGTACCAATAGTACCCCCACTCCTTCTCCTTAGATATTGGCGGGGGGGGGGGGCGGAGATATTGTCAAATGACCCCTGATGGGGCACAGTCATCTTCTGGTTGAGAACCAGAGATAGACAGATCAGCAGCACACACAGTGGGAGCCCAGACGTTTTGTGTGTGTGTGTGTGTGTGTGTGTGTGTGTGTGTGCATGTGTGCATGTGCGCGCGTGTGCATATGCGTGTTTGGCTTGTGTCCCCGAGGCAGAGTTGAAATATGAATACGTTGAGGTAAATAGAGACTATGAGTGATTGTCTAGTTCTTCAGATGGAAGCCACTGTGGCAAACCCCTACCTCTCCTGTCAGGGTCTAAACAGTTCTAAGTGGGTTAACACCTAGATGAGGGAAACAAAACTTTAAAACTGTAAGGGAATGTAAAGAATATTTCTTTTAACCTCCATATAAGGGAACAATTCATTAAAAATTATAAAAGTAGATGTATAAAATATTGCTAAGTTCAGCAGTATTGAAATAAAAAATCTGTTAAGGCAAACATCAAAAAGTGAAAAAAGCTAGTCACATACTTGCAGAAGATACAGAACCCTGACAAAGAATTTGTAGTCAGAATATTTTTCAAATGTTTGCAGTTCAGTAAAGCAACTTCATAGATAAATGGGCAAAGGAGAAACTCGAAGTACACAAGGAACAAAGTTGAATGGTCAGTGGATTGAAAGGTGCCCTCTTCGATGAGTAATCAGAAATGGAAGCTTGTTTTGTTCATACACACAGCCTTTTGGTCTGTCCTGACAGTAGGCCAGGCAGTATTCGCTGCAGTAAAGTCTGCCATTAAAAACTCCCGTGCCACATCCCTCTGAAGGGAACTCCCAGCTAAGGGACAGATATTTTTTTGGGGGGGCCCTCCCCCCCACTTCCTAAGGTGACAGATTTTACAGTCGCTCTGCTCCTACCTTCTAACATTTCGGGACTGCCAGCTCAGCTTCCTCTCTCTGGCCGTGGAGTGGTGTAACACTCTTTTCTTAGCACCACGCAGTCCCCAGATAAAATGAAGACTGGACTCATCTCGAATGTTGTGCTCAAAGCACGTCCAGCGTCCATCTTCTACTTGCTTGCCAGCAAGATCAGTCTTCGCTGACCAGGAGGGACTCCTTCTGTCTCCTGGACCTTGTTCTCTTGTATCTGCACATTCTCGAAGGTGAAACTGTTCCTCCGAAGGGTTTTTGTGGAAACTTGCGTCTTTGGTGGCAATTCCAGCACGGATGGCAGATGGGGAAGGAAGCAGAAGCGCAAACTTTTAAGAGGTTAAAAAGTCTTCGCTATGTATAGTGAGGTCACCTTTGAGTAAAATGCCAAAAGGAACGTGTCCGCAAAATTTGGTTTATTCTTCATTTGGTGCCTTTTTAAAAAAGGCTATAAAAGAAAATCTTCATATACTCTTTACTAAAAACATACTTGTTAAAGTCTCAGTTTAAAAGCAAAATTTTGGTTATACTTTGAAGCATACAGCAAAGAAGGGGGAACTAAGTGGGGGCAAAAAGAGCAATGTTATGGTGGATGTTGATGGGGGTATTGTGGCAGGAGAGCTGCAGTGATAGAAGAAAAAAGTTTGTTTTAATAAACTCAGAATACACTTTTTGTCTAATTTTTTTGATAGAGTATTTTTCTTTATGCTCTAGTTTACTAAGTAGACAGAGATGAGCTTTTACCTTGTCCTGTATTTCGCTGCTCAGGACTCCTTTGGGAGGAAGGGGGTCATCTTTCATCTGTTGGAGTATCTTCCACAGCTTGTTTAGATTATGTTTTAAAGGTGCTTAGGGCACCAAAAGAATTATTTTTTTTTAAGAGACGGTCTCTCTGTGTTGCCTTGGGTAGTCTTGAACCCGTGGACTCAAGCAGTCCCTGGCCTCAGCCTCCCAGTTCTGGGATTACAGGTGTGTGCCACTGCACCTGACTCCTCCTAATTTTTAATCCTAAATAGCCAGAAAAGATTCATGTATTGAATGGGCTTTACACATAAAAGAGTTAAGCCCTTGGTTGTGTAACGTGTGGGGCAGGTTTTCTTGGTTTTGGTAATCCAAATTGGAAAAGCCCTGAACTCTTGCATGAATTGAGTTCATATAGAGCTTCAAAAGCTCCTGAATTGATTTGATACCTCTTTTCCTACCTTGAGAAATTTGGTGAAATTTTTCACTGGAGAATTTGATCTCGGAGTTGTGGTTTTGGTTACTTCTATTCTCCAGTGTCTCAAGGTGGAAAACAGCGTTTATATATAGCCTTGATTACTCCTGCAGGTCACTCTGAAATCCTGCTGAGAAACTGTAACCCTGTGCTTAATTTTCTTAGGCCTACTGGATAAATACTAATAGTTGTATGTCTGAGTTGTGCAAATGCAGTGAAATTTAGTGACAGTATTCCCTCAGAGCTGCAGAGGGACTGCTACCCAGAGATTTGTGACTTGGGAAGTTGGCAGAGCTGGCTCTTCTGACAATCCATATGGAAGAAGGTGAATTAAAAAAAAAAAAAATAGAGACCTCCATTGCAAACTTCAGGCAGGAAATTAAGTTTATACTGTTTGGTCACTAACTTAAAATTTTGGTCATTGGTACTTCTTGGGGGTATAATTTTAAGAAAGAGTAATATCAGATTGTCACTTGCTAAGGCATATCAATCCATGAGCTTGTTGTCTCATTACATATCATATCACACTTCCCCCTTTTTCCCTTTGATACAGCTAAAATGGCACTACTCTAAAAGTATTTTTAAATCCCGCATCATCTGTTCATTTATATGTGAAAATGTATGAATATATATGCTTTAAGAGGAGAAAATATAATAAAGTTATAAATTACAACAAAATTTATGAATATTCACAGGTAAAGACTTACCCCCCTCTCCCCCAAAAGGTTTAATTTACCCCTTTGAGAATGGCAAGTTGACAAAAAGATAGTCTGTGCTTGATTTTTCTCCCTTTGAAATGGTATAAAACGGAATCAGTTAATTTGGTTTTGACTCACTTTAGATCAAGGTTTGTCTCCTTAACTAAGGGGAACTATGTTTTTCTATATAAAGCAAGCAAGATAACATAAAGCATATAGTGGCAGAGTTCATTCCTTTTTTTTTCTTTCGTTACTTTCTATGGAAAAGATTTCCAACCCTTTGGATAATAGAACTTTTCTACTGAAAGAACCTTTCCCCAACTGTCAACTCTGGGAGATAATTAGTGACCCTTTAGCTTGGTGAATGGGGTGGAAGGGACTTCTTAATAAGAGACATGAGTCTTCTAGTTAATTGTGTTCTTTGTTCTCTTTTTCACACTGACTTGATACAGGATCAATTATAAGTCCATAGACAAACTCATCATTTAGAAGAGCTAGGTTTTACATAAAAAAGATTGTGAAATGCCCCCACTGTAATATGCAGCCCCCCCCCCTTTTTTTTTTTTTTGAGACTAAGTCTTGCTGTTTTTGCCCTTGGAACTGCAGGCTCCTGTTGCCCAGGGTACCACAGACTCAAGCAGTCCTCAACCTCAGCTTTCCAGGTAGCTGGGTTTACAGGCATGCCCCACCACACCCAGCTATTTTTTGGGACTAGGTCTCGCTATGTTGCCTCAAGTGGGACTCAAACTGCAGTCCCTAGCCCCAGCTGCTTCATAGGCTGAAGCTTACAGGCACGAGCCACTGTGCCCGGCTGCAGCCCCCTTCTTGACTACATGTTGAACTATGGTGCATAGAAGTGTGTTTAAACTTGGAGTTTGTCACTTTTTCTTTATTCCAAGCTCTGGTTTCTCAGCTTTTGTCTTACCTTTCTAAAATTTTAATTCCTAAACGGTATATTTTGTGGTTGCTTTTTTTTTTTTTTTTTTTTTTTTTTTTTTTTTTTTTTTTTTTTTTTTTTTTTTTTTTTTTTTTTTTTTTTTTTTTTTTTTTTTTTTTTTTTTTTTTTTTTTTTTTTTTTTTTTTTTTTTTTT
>PVHY01004998.1:0-87576 GCA_004024945.1 Uropsilus gracilis
AGTTTGTGGAAATGCCTGCAAACGACTGAAAGGAAGAGAGAACTGTCACATAACCATTGAGTGAGTGGGGTAGAAATTAAGTAAACAGAGAGGAGAGAATTCTAGATTAAAAAAATCAGAGCCTAAATAATTTTTTTTCCTCTAAAAGTATATTCTAACTTACCTAAATCCATAGATCCTTCAACCCAAAGGGAAAATGTGCTCCATATCTTCCTTTTAAAATGCCGTGTAAAAAAATATTGCCCTGCATGTTTGATAGGTTAAAGCAATTAAGCATGTATCAGATTTTGACCCAGACCTTGCCTCTAGATCCATCTAAGCTACCCGTGATTTTAAAATGGCTATGTAAACTTTATTACTTGTTCCTAGAGCTCAGAAATAAAAAACAGACAACAACCTATCACCTTAACAGTCTAATATCTGGTGTCTTAACATGCTCAAGGTTGTATTTTTCCTTGCACTGAATTACTTCACAAGTGCTTAATCCTTAAGTGAGAATACATTCAATTTAGAATCTACCATTTTATTGAGTGTTAATATTGATTTCTCTCTCTCTCTCACTATTAGCATTTCTTAGCAGATAACTTCAGGAATTAATATATTCTTAATTCTGCTAAAAATGTTATAGGAAAAGAAAAGAGAAAAAAGAAACTTGGGGAAAAGGAAACATGGGGGTGCCTTTGACTTTATGCCTTGGAACCACAGTACAACATTGGTGGCAACCTTGGTGACCCGGCTATGTGGCATCTCCCATCTTCTGGTTGGACAATAAATTTCATCTGAGGCTTTTCCAATGACCTCTCTCTTTTAGGCACTGCCAGTGTCCAGTGCCATCATTAATTAGTCTTCAGGTCTCCCATTTGTCTACTTGAAGCATCTTGGATATAAAACTTAGTAAGTTAGAGCAGGAGAGCTGCCTGAGTACCAGAACACACAACTGTGTGAACTGGTGGAAGGGCAGCCTCTGTTTTGATCATGTAAAGAAGTCTGATTCTAGCAGGTCACAGGAGAGGATGGGTCCTTTGGGGTACAGAGAGGACCTCTGAGCATAGCTGGGGAGATGATACCCTTTGCACTAGTTTCAATTTTTAATTTCCAAACCTGAGGCTCAGACCTCATTTTCCTTCATCATTCTGTAGGAGTTTCTTCCATGAATTCTCACAGTGGGTGGTAGAACTTGAGTGAATGGACAAGAATCATTATCCCCATGTTCTAAACAGGAGATTTGCCTGGGGGTTTATTTCCCTAAATACAGTGCACTGCATTTGTAGCCAGTAATCCCCAGCCACAACTCTTCTGCTGATCTGGCTATGACATGTTTCCTGACCAATTTTGCTAAATCATAAAAATAACAAATAATATTTATGAGGCCACTTGCTCTGGTGCCAAGATTTGTACAAGCCACTTGCACCCATTATCTCACTTAATTTTTGTATCATGTCTTTGAGGGGGGTTCATAATGCAGATAAGTAAAACTAGCTGCAACCCACCTGAGCACAGGGCTTTCATTCCACGTAAAGCCCTGACCACCCCACTATGTGGTCTCATAAAACCTGAAAAGTTTGGTGGACATCCCATTGGTTCACCACAGCCAGGACTAAGGGAAAATCACAGCCACTACCCCCTTTTAGTGAAGGCAATTGTGAAAGTTTTGTTTTTGTAATTGGAAAAACAAGCTCTGCCTTCAGTTTTGCTTTTGACTAGAGAGAAGTAACCTTGAAGCAATTATTGTCAAGACTCCATGATGTCTTATTACCCAAGTTCAGGCATGTTTCACCATACATTGTCATCTTCATGAAAAGTAGCTTTCTGTACAATAGTTGTGAATATAGTAGAGGCATACATAAAAAGTTTAAGGGCTCTCTCAATTTCTATCATGAGAATCTCTAGCTTTCCTTTAAATATTGGTGCCTTCATTCTCAGAATCTTGGTTGGATAGCGTCCGAAAAGTTACCATCAGATAAAGGCCATGTGCATTTGTTGAAAAATGCCTGTTCTCCAAAGCAAGCATTTTCAAAAGTGTTTCTCACCAATCACCTGCTTCTAGGCCTGCCCTCAGTGCTACCTGATCAGAGGATAATACTCTTTGCTATTCTGCTCGGGCCTCGTGGCATGAAGTGGTAAATATTTTCGAGGGTCTTTGAAATACACTGAGCCCTTTCATATCACTTTGGTACAATCAGAGTCTTTATGAGCAAAGAGACTGAAACTTCTCGCCCTTTCCTGGAAAGGAAGAATAAAGGGATCATACAATATCACACCGCAAAACCCAATCTGGTTTTTGTCAATGTTGCTCATTTTGTTCAACCTACCTGCACCTAAGAATCTAGTTAAGTACGGATATGCATGGAACTCTTTGGAAAACTGACAAGAAAATGAGTGCCCAACATGATGACTTTATAGGGATGAATATAAATATTCCAATAAATGTAATATTTAAAAAGACTATGTGGAAGGACTAGAGATGCCTGAAGGGTCTACCTGTTGTTGGCATCTTAGAGACATTGTTTAGGATGAGAAGAACTTTGTCAAGTATAATGCCTTGGCAAGTTTCTATGGATGGGGAGAGAGCAAAATGAATAAAGAACCACCTAAATGAAGACATGAAAATGGGAATGCTGGTTGACACAATTTGGAAATATTATGTAATTTTGTTTTGTTTGGCCAAACATACGTGGGGGAAAAAGTAGAAACAGAATGATAATGTAATGGAAATGCCTTAAATCTCAGTTCTGGGCATTTGAATTTAACAGTAAGAATCCCATTGATAGTTTTATCTTCTTTAGTACCTTTTTCCTCTTTATTCATAAGTAGTTTTGCCTCTCCATTTTCAAGAGACTAAAAGCAGAATACTTTCCCTGTCTTAAGTGAGAGATTTTGCTGTCTTTTAAAGGAATGTTGACAGCAGTACATTTCTCTGTCCCTGAAGAAAGGTGTGGTGAACTATATTTCTGTTTGTGTTGTTTCTGTTTTCCCTTTTCCCCAGAATTTGGATAAACAATGATTGATAAGAACTCTGAACAGTTGCTTCCCAAGTACAAAGCACAAGCTCAGTGGATGTGAATTTTTGAGAATGTCTAATTCCAAACTTCTCTTCACAGCAAGTGAGAAACAGATGGCAGTGGTGTGCAAGGAGTCACCAAAGGAGTATCTCCAACCTTTCAAGGAAAAACTAGAAGAGTTCTTCCAGAAAGGTAGGAAATTCTATCAGCTGCCCATGCCCCATCCTCTGAAACAGACTTCCTTGTGTAGATTTTTTTTCTGATCTCTCTTCTCTTCCATCCCGCAGACCTCCTGTAGCTCCTGTGATTCCCTTTGTCTGTTTCCTTTTGATTCCATTTGTCTGTCTCCCTTGGATATTTACATTCTGACTGTTGATGGAGATGTCCTGTAACTTTTATATCATCTTTAAATCCATTTTAAAACTTTTAATTCCTTAACCTTCTCCTGCTTTGTGAACATTTGGAGGAAGACTTATTGTCTCCCTGAAGCACCAGAGGATCCTCAGTGCATGCTCCCCAATAAACAGTGTATTTGCAAAGCTTATACTGTTGGGCATTTCAGATCTGATGGTCGCCTGAGTGGGTGAATGGTGATTATCATCCTGCTTTTATAAATGTAGCAAGTGGGAGCATTGTATTGTATTTTATGTTCCATTTCAGAGTTGAAAATAAGGGCTGGGTGACATCATTTGCTCCATGTCAATCCCTGGGTACTAGTAGATGGAAGTGTGGTAGACATAAGACCTGGTTATTATTTTGAAATCTTATCAAATTATGTTCCTTCGTTTATGTGTTGACAGGACTAGGGGGCTTTTGTTGGGCACTATTAGTGAACTTGGACGTTTAGTACATTTTGGGTATTTTCTATTCTAATTCCTCAAATTCAGCTTAGAATATACCAAAAAAAAAGGTAATAAATAGAGCCACAGACTTCATACTGTAAAATAAATAAGTCCAGGGATAGCAAATAACAGTACTCTAGGAAAGGAAGGAGGGAGGAAGGGAGGAAGACATTCAAAGTTAGGAAAGTAAATTCTAAAGCTCTTGCTGCAAGAAAAAAAAATCTGAAGCTGTTCTTGGGGATGAATGTTAAAAAAAACTTACTGTGCTGATCATGTCATAATATATTCATCTAGCGAATCATTCTTGCACACCTGAAACTAATATAATGTTATATGTCAGTTATATCACATCAGAGAGAAAGTCAGCATGGGGTGGCTAGAAGGAGTTTTTGTCTTTGCTAGAAAGCCAGAGGAAATGCTTGTTGGAATCTTTGGAGATATATCAACATGCTGTTTCTATTTATTAATGAGGCCGCATGATGCCACACCATTCACAGAAGAGCAGGGGGTAAATCCTTCAAGTCTGGCCAAACCACCTTGGGAACTGGCAGGGACATTCTCCAGCCCTGAGTCAGAGGAGCTCCATTCCAGCTGCTCCCTCAGCACTGGACACTTCCTCCTCCCTGATGAGGCTTGTTTGTGTTGAAGCAGAAGCTAGAGTTGTACCCAGCTGCTGGTGAGCCTCAGACACGAGGGAAGCAATGCCATCAGGCCAAGTACCATTTTGAGAACAAACTGTGATATTAGGACTTATACGTGATGTGACTATGATTAGGTGGGTGTATATGTGACTTAAAAAAGCTGTCTTGCCATGTGATATTGCAAATATAAGCTAAATTGTCTGAAGAAAGACATGGACTACTTCCCCTTGCTGACCCCCAGTTAATAATTTCTGCATCTGGCCTGTGTTGAATTAATTTGAAATGAGGTTCATAAGTACTTCGACCATTATTCTGGATTGATTTTATTCAATATTAATGTGTATATTGGCTCTTCTCGCTCTCTCTCTCTCTCTCTCTCTCTCTCTCTCTCTCTCTCTCTCTCTCTCTCTCTCTCTCTCTCTCTCTCTCTCTCTCTCTGAATACTGTTATGGCCAACAATTCCTTCTCTTCAAAACAACTTATACTTTTGTCTTAAGAGAAATGGAAAATATAAGTAGACTTTGAAAACCTTCAGAGCCTTGGGAACGAAATTTGCATATCACCATTTGGGGTAATGTTAATTACACTACACTGTTAAAATGTTAAATGTTAAAAACACTATACCGTTTGGGGTAGTGTTAATTTCTGTATAAGGTTTCTCAAGAAACTTCCAGGTTTCTTGTTGTGAGAAAGAGAACTGAGTTCAGGACCTGTATCAGGGAAACAAGGGTGTGACCAAAAATAAGTTATTCTAAGGAAGCCTAGGAGTCATGCTTCTCAACCTGGGGTGCATATTAGAATCACCCTGGGTGAGATGTTAAAAGGTGTTGGCATCTAGACTGTACTCCAGTCCTGCCCTTGGCATCTCTGGGGGTGAGGTCAGGCATTAGCTGTCTTGTTTTCACTCAGGTGGTTCCAGTGTGCAACCCAGATTGAGAAACCATATTTGACCTTAGTTTACCTTCTAATATATTCTCAGAGCCTACTATATGTTAGGCACTAAAATACATAGATGAATCATACCCCTGTCCCTCCTTCAAGGCCTGTGCTGTTGGGGAAAGGAGCACAGAGTCAGCTCCTCAACCAGCATAGTGAAGGAAACATGCAAAGTGCATGAGAAATAATTTCAAATCATGGTTAAAAGAAAATTAACAAAACAAGGCACAGAAGGGGGAAAATCGCACAGAGGTGGAGCATTGGTGCAAAACAAGACACAAAAGAATTTGAAGGGAGATTACAGTTCCATAAGAATTTAAAAATATAGCAATAAAATCCTAACCATCCCCATGATATGTGGTGAGAAGACTCAATATTGACTCAGCCTGCAACTGTTATCTTATTACTTAAGTGAGTTGGCTAAAGAACAGTCTAGACCATTCTATTATGATAGGCACTAGTCACTTGCAGCTTTTGAGCATTTGAAATGTGCCTCATCCAGGTAGACATGTGCTACAAGGGTATAAAGCACACACTAGAGTTTGAAGACTTACTGCCCCAAAACATGTAAGTTATCGCACTTCTTTTTTTTTTTTACATGAGAAAACAAGCTTTTTAAAGATATTTTTAAAGAAATAACATGCATTAATATTTACTTACCTGTTTTCATTTTTAAGCATGGGGACTAGAAAATAATTTGAAATGATATAAGTGGAATTATATATCTCTGTCGAACAATAGTATAGAGACCCCGCCTTACTCATCTCATTCCTTCACGCTCCTTTTCATTGCTGTGTTGTCTCAGATCCTGAGCTCTTAGAATGCACTTTCACTGGCTGGGTCCTGGACACTTTGCTCTGAGTCTGGCCCTTATTTGACTGTCAGGCAAGAGGGCTTCAGGGAAGAACAGGGTTGCAACTGCTTATAGTTCCAGGGCAAGTCTCTCCCAAGGTGCTGTGTGTACAAATGGATTGTTTTTGTGGCTACTACAGAGTTCCAACTACTAGTCCCTTTTCTTTGTAGATATTTCACTGCTTTGAAGAAAATGTAGGATTTTCCATTCATGATAAATATGCATTGTCCAACCTGGAAAATCAAATTGTTAAAGGTACCAACAAGAAATAAAGATTGCTGTGGACTTAGCCATGACATGTTTTCATACCCCAGTATCAGAAATGCTAAGAATATAAAAATTCTACCATTTTGAAATTGATACAATATAGTATTTTAGTAATATAGTATATAGGAGCAAGGAGAGGGATGCCTAACATGTCCAGATAAATCAGGGAAGGCCTTTAGCAAAAGGGGATGGTTTCTTTTATCAGACTTAAAAAAAAAAAAAAAAAAAGAATGAAACAAAGATGATGATGACATTGACAATGAAGAAAATGATAGTTATCATTTATGAGTGCTCTGGTGCAGACACCCCACAAGATCCATCATCGTTCTAATTGTATCCTCCTGACAACCCTCTGAAATAAGTACAAGAGATTTGGTATGACTATGTCCATTTGAGAGGAGCATCAAACATGTCTTGCTAAAGAAGCTGAAGTCTGTCTTAAAGGGAACAGAAAGCCTTAGGGAAATAGTATGGTAATATATATCTGCTGAAGTGTGAACCTATAACTCTGAATCATATACAGTATTAAATGAGTGTTCCTTAATACAGTAAAAAAATTAAAAAAGCAAAAATTAAGGACACATAAATGTGATATGATTAAATTGCATTTGTTTTGGTGTGTGGGATCATTTGGGTTTTTGTGTAGTTAGAGAATGCATTATAACCAACGCAACCTAAAGAAGATTTGGAATAATAGTCAAAAGACTGGAAGCCAGTGGTTTAACTTATTTTTTAATAGTTCAGGCATATGATAGTAAAAACTTGACCAGAAGCAGTCAAAGTGAAAATAATAAAGAAAGGTATGTATTTATAAAGCTTTTAGGAGTTACAGTACTGTATAAACCCCACTGGACTTACAGAAATAAAGGAAGGATGGAGTGATTGATTACATTCCTTTTTTCTTGGGGAGAAAAGCATAATGTTCCTTTTTCTTGCACAAATAACTGGCTGGATACTGATGAGAAGGACAAGATTTGGGATGGAAAACAGTAAGGTAAACCTCAGACACACGGCTTTCACGTAAATTTGAACCACACAGGTAGAGATGCCAGGCTCTTGCTTGAGTGCTGAGGGAGGCTTCACAAGAAACTTTTTGCCATAGGAATAAAGGAGGCCACCAGAAGAAAGGAGTGCAGAATGAGAAGTCTTGACGTAGTAGTATCTGAGCACAGGGTATGCTGTAATAACCATAATTAAGAAAAGATAAACTTCTATTACGTTTACATATTTTATAGGAAAGTCAGTTTTCTACTAGCGGTTTTATCACTCATAAATTCTTAAGCTATTGTGTTCTTTATGCCAGAGACGTCACAACCATTGTGACTCAGTTGATTCCTGGTTAGGCTCATTTTTACATAAGCTTCAATTCAGTTCTTCCAACAGTTGTTAACGATTTAATATTTCTTTTATAAATCATATCCTGTTTCCACATTCAAATGGAGATGAGGTGTTTGTCCTTAGTTTTGTCATCCTCCCCTTCTCAAATGCCCTTTAGTAGTGTTATTGGACAAAACTGTGGTACTTAACTAATTTCATTTCCTGCACAAAATTGAAAGTAATTTTAATGGCATCACTTTTCGGAGTTGCAATCTCCACAGTATCTAAGCTTTTTTCCTTACATAGTTTTCCTTCTACACAGTAGGCCTCGTTGATTCCAATTTACAGCTCAGTTTAGAATAACCTTGTGGCAGGCATTACTTGAACCCTGTTTTCCCACCCTCAGATCAAACATGGCTATAATGATATGGCTTTCAAAACTGTGATGCTCACATTAAAAGTCCTCATAAACATGGCAGGGATCCTGTAATTGAAAGAAGGTGCAGAGCAACTGATTAGATCCCAGGTATGGATGTTGTAGGTGGTCTTTTCTTGTTGTTAAATTGGTCATTTGTATTTATAGCTTCAGCAGGGAGGGTTGGAACCTAAACCGGCACTATATCAGCCCTCTCCCACACTTGGCCTTATCTCATTCTTCATTAATTTTATTTGGCATTCATGAATGAAACCAAATCAAAATGAATCTGAATAGTCTTAGTTTATACACTGTCCTCTAAAGTTCTTTGGCCAGTGAGATTAGAGATACCCATAGTGTTGAGGGACTGTTTTCTAGTAAAAAACAAAGAGATTAATTTATGAGACTAAAAACAAACAAGAACATTTTCCACATTGAATAAAGAATTATCTAAGTAGTTAAATATTCCATGGAAACTGGGAATATGTCTTCAGTCCTATTCACTTTCTTGTTTCAACATAAAATAGGTTCAGCCTGGCCCATGATAGTGTTAATGACTACTTGAATTAATGAACAAACAGCCCGAATCTTGTAGGTGTCTGGACACTACTTTCCCCTTCCATGAGCTTCGCATTTAATTTTTTCAGAGTGGGGAAATCATTCCAAAATCTAAATCTGTAAAATGCAGTTTTGGTCTTTTTTAAAAAGGTCCTGGTTATCATAATATCTTTCTATGTTGCAGATATGCATATATAATTCATTCTCTATAAATATTTCATTCAGATCAGATTGACAAGGGCCGTAGCTAAAACTCTAACCTGTAGAATAAGAGTTGGTTATTTAGTAATTTCTCCATTGTAACCTCTGAAGACAAAAAAGTGACCTGTGACTCAGGTCACAGTACTCAAGCACTAAGATTAGAGATAGGAGAGTCAGAGATCCAAGTAGTGTGACTTGTGAGCAGAAATAATTCTTAAATCTTAAAATCTTTTCAGATCTTGGAAAAGGGTGCTCTGTAGCTCAGTGGATGCACACTCTGCATGGGTCAAAATTGTTTTTCACCACTGCTCCAAAAGTATCAGAGGAATGATCCCCTCAGAATATCAGTTGACCAAGAACTAATATACTCTGGTATGATTTCTGGGTCTCTGAAATGATAGAGCAGTAACCCTTTAAAGGTGAAGAAAGCAATATTATCTGAGTTTTAAGTAGATCGTTATCTGAAAGGGTTGATTTGAATCTTTTCTTTTCCAGAGTTTTCTGCAAAGAAGCATGTATCTGTATATCAGTTTCTCAATCTCATCTCTACCTCTCTGTCCCCTCCCCCATCTTGCTTTCCCTCTGCTCTTCTCCCCCTCATTCATCTCTCCTTTTTTATCTGTTACTTATTCAGTTTTTCTCTTTTGGGCCAGAGCCCAATAAGTTGTCTGATTTTCCTTTCCACTATGAAGCTTTGCAAAGTGAAGAAAATGTCTAAATTTTTTTCATGTGTGTATAATACTGACTCAAATACCTAAAAAGATTATACCCTCCCCCAAAAAGAAACTGTGCATCAAAATCCTAAGTAAAACAGCACATTTCATGAGTAAATAATTCTTCACAGTTAATAGCTTTATCAAGAAAACTCATTTCTTTAGATGCTAAAAAAGCACTCAATATTCATCCTCCATTTAAAACCTCATAAGACATTTGCATATAGTTTCTTAATATAGTGGAAAATAAATCTGTCACAGTCCCAAACTGCAGCTCATATCATGAAAAGTGTCGTTCTACCTAAATATTAGGTAGGGCTTCTAGGCATTGTTGAGAAAAAATGTCAACATCCAATAGAAAGACAAGTAATATGAACAATGACAGTAATTGTTCTTCACATAAAAGCAAGGATGCCACTCTCAAAATAGGAGAAATACAAAATGAAATTCTATTTTTCAGCTATCATCATCATCATAGCAGTTTGAGTCAAAGTAGTTTGGCAATGCAGTTGGTTAACTTCCCTCTGCGTGAAGGTATAAATTGTTACAATCTGGATGGAGGTCAATTTAGCAGTATCTTCTAAATTTACAAATGCATATATGTCTTTTGACTAGGCAGTTCTGCTGCTAGATGCATAACCAAGTGATTTATGTACCCTGCATTTATTGTGACATTGTAACAGCAAAAGATCGGAAACAACCTAAGTGACCATCGATAATGGAATTATCAAATGATGGAACTTTCTTATGACAGAACTCTAAGCATCTGTTTAAATTTTTGGAAAAGGAAATCAGAAAACTCTATGGAAGACTTTCTAAAATATATTTTGAGTGAAGAAAAGGTCTGGATAATATTATCTGACCTTATCTCTGGGTGTAAGTATATTATCTCTGGGTAAAGGAGAAGGAAAGAAATGAGTAATACTTAACAAAATTTTCTAAGGACAAATAAGAAACTGATCCAGGGGGATAACCTGCTGTTATCAGCTTAAGGACCATGCTGGCTACCTTTTCTGTTAGTTGGCCACCAGACCGGTTATATTTAATAAATTGACCCTGAAAATAATCAAGCTAGCTCATTGCTGTCGTGTATAGCAAAATGGCTGCATGGGCTTCAGAGGTGATATGCAGACTTTCCATAAGTCTTGGTATTTTAACCAATGAGTGCTTCTTCAAAAAAAATTTTTATTTAAACAAACAACTTAACATAGTACGTTGCACTTAATTTTTTTCTGCTTCCCCTGCCGGGACTTCCTAGTTGAAGTGCTAGTAGGGGTCCCTTAGCTACTAAACCTGACACTTCATGTTTAATTTCAAATTAAACAGTGGAAATGAAACGCTGTCCCTCAAAACCTTTTTCCTTTGGGTACTTGGCTGAACAATTCAGAAGGTCATTTGAGGGCCTTTTGTATTTTCCTTCTCTCTTTTTTAAAGTCTTCCTCCACTACAGCTCTAAGCAATGATGACATCCTAAACAGCGCACGCACGCACGCACGCATGCGCGCACACACAGACACGCTACAGCCCCTAAAGTTCTTGCTCCTAGAGTGAGATTGCCTTCTCTCATTTTTGCTCATGATTCCATTTGCTCTAACATACAGGGTGTTGTTGTTTGACTTTTTCCTTGTCTTTTATTATCTGTTATCGTAATCCTTTTCACTTGGATCCTTTTACTTCTCCACTGCATGGATGTCTCAGGTGTTACAGTGGACATTCTCCTAAGCATCCTGCTGTGTGTAAAGACCTGTATTTCCAATTTCCCTGACAAAACCATCTCCCAAACTGGATTCAGAGTGACATCACTTATCAGTGATTCAGGTCTCAAGGCCATGTTCAAGATCCTCAGGATATCTGCATTTTAAGATTTAACTTTTTTTTTTCTGAGACTGGGTCTTGCTATGTTGCCTGAAGTAGTCCTGACTCCACAGACTCAACTGATCCCTAGCCTCAGCCTCCCAGCTGGGATTACAAGTGCCTGCCACTACACCAGGCTGCTTTTTCGAGACCAGGTCTTGCTGTGTTGCCCGGGATAGTCACAATCCATGAATTCAAGCGATCCCAAGCCTCATGCCTCCCAGCACTTGGACTATAGGTGTGCGCCACCACACCCGGTTTAAGATTTAACTCTTAATTTCTGTAAGAAATTCTTTGTTTTAGAACTACATGCAGATGGAAGAGAGTTGGTTGTAGTTAGGTTTAGAGGGAAGTGTGAATTGTTGTTTCTAATTTTTCCCAGGGCTTCTCTAGAGCATCAGGTATTTAGATCAGGATGCAATATTGGAAGAACACCAAATTGATTTTTACAAGTATTAAAGTATTACTAGTATTAATTGATGGTGTTATCGGTGTTGATATGGCCCCTCCATTTGCCTTTCATCATAGTACAGAACCCAGCACCTTTTGAGATTCTGGAGCTACAGACATAGCACACACTTTTTCAAGCAGGAGACTGAAGTCTTATCCATGACACTAAACATGTTTAATGTTCCCACCATGACTTCATATAATGAAGGAATTTTATTTTTTTATGTATTCTGAATGTAGCAGACAGAGCATTGTGCTTGATTGAGGTCCTAGTTTCCCCACCTAACTTCTCTGTGACTTGACACAAGTTTTAAAATTTCTCTTAGACTTTTTTGTGGTTTCACTACAGAATGGGAATACTATTAAGATTGTCATTTTGAAAGTTAGATGAGATAAAATACATGTGAAACCATTATGTGAACTGTAAAGCATTAACATTTGTTATTTTTAGAATGGAATTACCACACCACTGAGAAATACCAGTGGGTTGACATTTTCCTTCAAGTTTTCAGTTGACACAGGGCATTGGGACAACTCTATTGATTTCAACAGTGTTTCATTTTATCTTAGTAGAAATCCTCAGAAGCTCACTTTGTTAGCTTTCCAGATAAAGGAAACTGAGTCTGACCACATAAATAACTTACTCAAGGTCAGTGTGACTTCAATTCTAATTACTGTGCCACCCTAATAACTTGGAAATCAGTTCTCTGTCCCAGGGACCTTGTGATAACTAGAGCTAAGCATTTTTTCTCCCTATTTAAATGAAAGAAATGTGAGAATAGCAGACTTGCCCCCCATAACTTAACCTCAGGATCTCCCACTCCTGGAGGCCTGATAAAGACCCCCAATACCTTTTCCAACAGTAACAATAGAAAGTTTCATTTGTAGTTTGTAAAAAATTTCAGTGACAGGCACTTAAGTATTTTATGGAATCAGTATTGAGCTCTGCATTCTTGCATAATAATTGTTTTCATGATAAATTGCTTCACAGAATTGTTGGCTCAGCCACCACTTCCTCTTAGGTTCTTGACAGGTATCAATGAGGTTTTAATCAGTGATTGATGGTAGTTGCCATCACTTGGCTTCTCTCTGAATCGCTCAGTTATTGTCTTGCTGGAAGAATTTAACACCTGTATTGACTTCTGGGAGTTATTCTGCAGAATACTATTATATAACATGTGGTTTTGCAGATAACCTACAACTCTGGAAAGATCTCTTCATTCCTCCAAATATTAGAGGTCTGTTTCTTCTGCTTAGTTCATTTTGCTTTAGAAGAATTGTGGCAGTACCGGTTAGAGCCAGAAATTCATGAGATAATGTATGCAAAGCATTTAGCAGAGAACCTAGTACTATACCTGTCGTCGTCTGCTGCTATTACTCTTATTTTTTCAGTCATTTCATCATGATCTTTTTTGATGACTCAGAAGTTAACTCCGAAAGTCAATCGAAGAAGTGTTATTTTCCCTGTGGCATGAAAGCTATGGTTCAGAATTCAAGTGACAAAAACAAAGCAAGCATAATTAAAGATCTAAAATTGCTACAGAGAAATCATATTAACCACCTCTAAAAAGTAAGCTAAAAGCAATGAATATAAACTGGACTTCTTGGGACCTGAATCTTCCTTTTCTTATAATCTATAAGTTATGATGCATGCAATTAAATAAAAGTCAGGTCAATAGTTTTAGTTAATATTAAAAGGTACCATATATGCCAAAAGATATGTATGGAGTTTTTATAAAGGAAGGTGTTCTCTCACCACTACAATAGTTTAAAGTGTGTAATTTAAAATTTCATTAACTCACATCTTCATGACAGAAAGCTTTTCCATAATTTCAATAGAGATAAAAATACTCATGGACCTCACATGGCCACCTGGGTCAATAATATTACCACCTAGTGGCCACTGAGTTGAACTACAAACATGTGATCCTTGGGACCCACAGTGTCCAATTGCCTTGTCTTGGCAGCTAAAAGTGATTGAAAATGACAGGCAGGCACCATTACGATAAACACTTGAATTATCCTTGATAACTCTTAATTACCATAACAGTCAAAGTCTGCTTTCTGCAGCTGAGAGAATGGTAATTTGCATTTCTAATTTTCTAGAAACAGTATTGAAAGGTAGCAGACTGAGACTGTATAATATGACCATTTAATGTGAATATTTTATTAATCTTTTGAATTGAGAAGAAATATATGTACCTTTCTTGACCAGATCTTTTCTATTTTAATTTTCATTGCTTTCCTTCTGAAAATTAAAAATGAAACTTTGAAAAGATCAGAACTGTTTTCAATAAAGGAATAAACAGCGGTTTTCTCCCTGTTGAAAATATGCACTGTGAGTTCATGCCCTTTCATATATTTAGCAAAATCTAAGTGCTTAGCTTCTTGAAGCGAAGGTCTTGATAGCACATCCTCATTCCACCTCAGAGTCAGACCCCAGGGCCTTGGTTGTTCACCATTTCCTTTCTCCCTCTAGCATTTACTGGTTGACATTCAAATTATTCATGGAAATGAACAAACCATCTGCCTACTGAGCTCATCACACCATCTCATTTCCTTGCTGAAATAAGTGAAATGTGGAGTAATTGTAATGTAATAATTCTAAAAGAGTATAATTTATTCCAGTAGATAATGCAAAAACCCACTAAAAAATCTATTTGAAATTACTATTCTTCCTCAGTTAATATCTTCCCTTCACGATTATAGGATTTCATGATTCCAGGATCCAGCCTAATTGCTCATGTAATATATGTGCATGATCATCTGCTGTCTTAAACCTAAGCTTTCTCTGGCAGTAGTTTCCAGTTTGTGGTAATGGCTGTGGCATTGAGTGCAATAGGTATGAGCTTCATGTGAAATAGGTTCTAACTTGTTGACAACAATTCCTGGAGCTTGATAGTCCTAGTTAAGATTCAAGAGATGTGCATTGAATCTCCTTCACATTGTTTTTGTTTCTCCAGAAGATCAAAGGGTACTTACAGCACTGCCAGAAAAAGCAGTTACTGGCATAGTTTAATCTGGTATGAATGCATGGAGTTAAGTTTTCTCCCAAGAGAACAAAGAATATTTTAAAGACAAGTGTATGAAGAATCCTCTTATCTGCAGCAGGTAATGATGATCATATATCAGAGTATGTCCTTTATGCTCATAGGAGTCCTTTTTGTGTTTGTCAGATTTGTTGAGTTGATAGCCTGAACCATGAGTTAATGAGTAACTCAAGATAAATATGATCAATTGCACTGTGCACAGATATAAGTAAACTGCTTTCTGGTCAGAATGAAAGTATCTATGGAATGTATAGATTTAAGAGCTACTTCTATGCACATTGAAAATATTACATTTTCAATTACTAGTTTATCTACCAGTTTTCTGTGCCTGAAAATACAGATAAGAAACTAGAATCTGGAATTTATATTAAAGCACATGAGTTTTGATTACATGTTCCAGGCAGATCAATTTGAAACACCACCTGTCTAAATTTAAAATAATGACTTTGTTTCCTTGGATTTATGTAACCTCTTCTCCAGGGATACACTGTGCATAACCTAAGATTACAATACCATTTATACAGCCTGCACACATGCTTGTTCTCTCTCTCTCTCTCATACATACATATATATATATATATATTTCTCAAAAATATTAAGTGGATAACATCCAAGAGATATCTAAAAAAGGACAGAAGGCTCAAGCTAGAAAAGTAGGCTAGGTGGCTTCCCATAAACTATCATGACCCAAACTCAGCCAAGATCAATGAGTTGTCAGGAAAAGGGGAATATAACCCAAACAAAAATATCTACAGTAAAAGCCAAAGGGATAAAGAAAATCACTGGCTTGATAAACTGTGATAAATGGTGGTGGTTTCTTTGTTTTTAAGTTCTGTTCCTATGTGTAATTCCTTCTTTGAGCAACAGTTTCCGTGTAATACAAGCCTTTTGTACTGACACTCCTGTCTATGTGTATCTTCCAAAGAGTGAGGAGGATGAAATGAGGAGAGTCATCTTTTCTTCTCTAAACAACTATTTCTCACTCTGTTTAGGGCTTAACCCATTGTGTGCCCTCTTTTTGTTTCCAGCTGTCCAAAATTATAGTCTACATATTCCTCAGTGTGAATAGGCCTTGCAGACCCATGACACAATTTACTCTTGTGTTTGTACACTTTTAGACATTCTACCTCCTCCTTAGGCAGCTGTCTTCATTATTGCAAGGATAGCTCCCTTGCCCACACATCTGCCTCTCTGCCTAAGCAGCCATCTTGGCTGTGAAACATAATGAAAGAATCAAGCTTCCGGGATCACTGTCATTTGCTTGCATGCAGAGTTCCACGTCATCTAAATTGCCAGCTACTGTAGTTCTAGCAAAATGATTTTAGTCGTTTGCATTCAATTATCTGCAGAGATTAGAGGCTGCAGCCATGCTCTTAACTCCTTAGTAGTGCTTTTAAGAGACTGATAACATTCTACTACTGATTACTGGGAAAGATAGAGTTGTCAGTCTGCTACGTATTTAAGTAGTAGCATAACTCTGGTAGGATAATCCTAAAGGTGAGCCAGTCTTCAGTACTCTTCAGAAAAGATATCTCTTTCTAGTCTTTCTTTGCCCTCCCCCTGCTGAAGCTGCTCCAATACAGAGTCTGCAGAGGGCTATGTTGATGGGTGAGACGTATGCTAAACTGAGACTGTGGACCTCAGACTGTCACTCACTCCAGTGTGCTTTGAATTCCAAGGTTACAATCTTCATTCCCAGAAGGTCTGCTCCCTTCTCAGGTTCTTCAGTACCAGTCCATTACATTTCTAACGTGTACCACGTTAAATTTCAGAGGGCAAAATCTGAAATCTATTTGGTTCTCTTGCCATTGTAGATCCTCTCCTCTTTAAGTATGCAGTCTTCATATATCTTATAGTAAGTTCTGGATAATTATAAACAACTTTAGTTGCTTCCTCCTTCACAACCACGTTGCTATACATTGGCACCGTAACTATGAGCTGAACTGCACTGGAAATTATGGAGAAAGGGAGGGAGATGGGGGATGGATGGATGGATGGATGGATGGATGGATGGATGGATGGATGGATGGATGGATGGATGGATGGATGGATGGATGGATGGATGGATACTGATTTAAGCTCACTCTCACTTTGAGGTCACAATTCTCAGGAGGGTTCTCCATTCTGGTCCTGTTTCCAAAATGCTGATTATAGGCACCAGGCATTATTCACTTCTATGGTCAACTAAACACGTAAATGAGAAGCATTGTTCCCATATGTCAAAAAACAAACCTTTTAATGCAGGCAAAGAATAGAAATTACACTCAGATTTGCTAATTGGCATTTACTATCCAATGATTCTTTGTGTATCTAGTGTCCTGTTGTGAAATCGGAGTTTCTAGTTCTTGTCCTCAACTAACTTACAGTTTTTTGTAGAAAACACGGCAGATCCAGAAATTGTACACAGTTGTACCAGATAACAAATGTGAAGTGTCAAGTGAAGTCTAAAAGGGCCAAGAAGTTCACCAAGAATGGTCTTAGCTACAGAAGTCCTAGACATTAGCTTGGTGTTGATGCTCCCCAGTTAATTCTAACATCTGAATATCTCAGTTTCCTTACCTCAGGGAGTGGGGGTGTGAATGGATGCAGAAATGGTGGATGCAGTGCTGTTCGGGGAAAACTAGCTGCTCAGACTGGCCTTTGCTCAGCCGGCTGGCTGGTCCCTAGCTTTGATCTGGAGTCGTTTTCCCGTGAGACTTCTGCCTGCCCCTCCTCTGTCACATATGACAGCCTCCCCTCAGTTTGGTCCAGTTTCAGGGGAAATGAGCTGTTTGTCCAGTCACCATCTCTGGGCTGTGTAAACAAGCAGATGGGCAATTAGTGGCTCTGTCAGGGCTTTGGCCCACCGCTCTGCTTGCACAAATGGAGAATCATCACTCATCTTTTGGACGATAGTCGTGCAAGCATGAGATAATGGGGCCTGCTTGGCTTTCGAGAGTTCTTCATGCTGTTTAGATTTCAGTCTTCGTGTCAAAATCTTATTGTTCAAGCATTTTTGGCAGTAGTGACCAGTGTCATTCAGCTTATTTGGGAAAAAATAATTTAGACTGTTGTCTTGATTTTTTTTCTCATTTATATATTATATATATTTTTTTTTTTTTAAGAGCAGGAAGTGGGATCTTGACATGGAAATCACTAGGTAATATCTTTCCCTAATTAGCCAAATGCTGACAAAAGAGGTCACCCAGCTGAATGTGACTTTTTCCTTTCTGCCTGAGGCAGCCGTGGCTGCTGGACACATATATGGGGGCCGGGAATGGGGGAGGCTGCTGGGCCGTCTGTGGCCTTGTCAAACATGTATCAGGTCACTGGTCACCCCAGGGCTGCTGTTAGTTGTGTTTACTTGAGCATTTCACCCTGGCCAGTGTGTTCTTCTTAGATTCAAAAACACCCAGAGGCTTTGCAGAGGGGTCCCCTCAATTTACCGTTTGTCTTCTCTTGAGGAGCATGGAAACCAGATACCAGTCCCTCAGTGCCCAGGCTGTTCTCAGCAAAGGCCTGTGGCATTCTGCTTCCTTTGTTCTTTCTCCAGACATTGGCATCACCTCCTCAGGTTTTTCCTTTCTCTCCTTCTGCTTTTAATTTTCTCTTCCCTCTTACCTCAGTTTTCTCTGCGTTGTTTCATAGCTTTCTGTTTTCTCTCTGCTGCTCCTTCCCCCTTCTGCTTTTGGTTTCTTATAACAGGCTCTTCAGATTCTTTGTGATTCAGGAATTGTCCTGTTTGCCTACTGTCATTTCATTCATCCTAATTTTTTCCCTTTTTCCTCACCATGTCCCTCTTGTGTACTTTTCTCCTCCAGTCCTCTAGCAGACCTCCTTGGACCTTTGAAATTATTTAGGCACAGGGGATGTCTTTGGCTCCAGTCATAAGGCAAAGAACCCTGCTGATGCTTTCAGCATGACAGCTGTGAAAGTAGTCGTCTTTTCCCCAAGTTGCCTTGGGACTGGCATCTGTCAAAGAGCTAGACAGTTACAGAAAGCAAGTCCTTTCTCTGTGGCTGATCACAGCTATTCTTTTTCAGTTGTTCATTCAACTTTTATAGGCCATCTACCTTGTAGGAGGCCTTAAGGAAAAAATAAAGAAGAATCAGATGCAAATTCTAGCCTCTAGGACCTAATAACTCTTAGAGAAAATCCTACTCCATCTTTCAGCAGCATTTGACAGTTACCAAGCCAACATTTTGAATCCTACTCCCTTAAATGCAGGCCACAGGTCATGTATGTCTTCTTTCTACATCATAGTTACTTCTCAGTCTTAGGTGCTGGTTTCTCCTCTTTCTAATCTTCAAACTTTAGGGGCTTCAATACTCAGGGCATTTCTTTTCTTTATAGTTCTACTCCCCAACACATCCCAGATGATTTCATCATCAAGACTTTCAGTAACCATCTGGATGCTAATGTGTTCCCATAATGAATCTCCAGATAATACATACCTTTCTTCCAGACTTCTGTTCACATATATAAATGTAAATACTTTCACCTTTGGTATCCATAACCAAACTAATTTTTCCGTCACCCCATTACCTTCACACAGTTGCTTTCTACCAGGAAAATGGTACCCCTTCTTCAAGACACTCAAGCCAAAACCAAAAGTCTTGAAACTTAGACCCTATATTTCATTTCTCACTCTACAACTAATTCCAGCAGCAAACCCTGTCAGCTCTTTCTTTAAAATATACCCAGAATCTGACAACTCTGCACTACTCTAGAGACAACATTGGTTCAAGCCATCATCATTTCTTACCTGAACTGTTGTAATAGCTTCTGACTAGCTTTCCTGGCCCCCTGAAGAACCCATGGAGTCCCTCTAAAATTTGTGTTATATTAAGTCACTCATTTTCTCAAAACTATTCAGAGACTTCTCTTTTCAGTCATTTTATAAAGTGCTCGTTAAATATACAAAGCCCTGTGTAATATGATTCGCACCATCTTGCATGCCTCAGTCGTGAAGACAAGACCACTCCTTGTCCTTTCTCTGCTTCCATACCCAAAGCCTTCCTACCAGTCTGTAAGCCATCATATTTTCTCTGCAGAAATTACACTGGCTCTTCCAGTGGCCAGAGTGCACATTCCCCTCACATCCACATGAATTCACACTTCATTATGGTCTTTACTTAGATATCAGAGAGAACATTCTGATGAAATTGCACCTCTTCAAACTCTGTCACTCTCTTCTCATTTCTCTGCTTTCCAAAGCTTCTTAGCACATATCTCCATCTGAATATCAAACATTTGTTTCCTTGTTTTCTGTCTGCTCCATAAAATGTTGTTTCTTGAAATCAGGTATTATTTCCTAATCAGCTTACAGTCCCTGCAGGCAATCTGTGAATATTTTTGAATTGATTAATGAGCTAAAAAGGTTTGTTAATTTAAAGGCATGTATAAAAGGTACTGTGCAATTCAGAATTGAGAGAAATGTGGAAAGAAGATGATGGATAATGAAGTGATAATGAATGCACATAATGCAAAGAATATCTCAAGGGAACTGAGTTGATACCACAGAGCAGATACAAAGTACTCATTGTAGCTGGAGCATTATTATATAGCCAATGTCCCAGTAGCTCAGAGGTAGAAAAGGAAGACTGGTTATTCTAGCTGTACTTTTGGCCACTCTGACCTAAATGCTTTTGTCATATATATATATCAGATCTCTGATTAGCCTGTGTCCTACCCAGAGAAGGTAGCAAGGTGACAGGCTGCTATTAGAACTAAGAGATGTTCTTGTTGTGACTGATCTGAGCAGCAGTACCATTTTCAGGGAGTGTGCAAGGAAAATAGGAAGGAAGTATATTTAGAGAGGCAGTGAAATGGAGAGGAGTAGAAATAGGAGTGGAAATGTTTATAGAAATAAACTTATTAAAAAAATTAAAATTATACTCTGTAGTGAATTGATCAGGAACCCTCCATCTAACTAAGGTTTCCCCATCTTTAAATGTCATCTTTGAGTGTTCAGTTTCACGCTGGGTTTTCCAGTCATGAATCCCCGAAACACTTTACTTCTACAGTTCCCTGGACGTAGGAATCCCCATAGTCCCATTTAACCTCAAGTAGAGGGAAATAAAATTTTATTTATTTTTTATTATATGTATGTATTTATTTGTTTTACGTTGTTGTATTCTCCCAGGGTTCTCCCACCATGATATTGCCTGTGAACCATCATCTTAATCCATGTTCATCCCTTCTCTGATTTCTCCCTCCCTCTACCTCCCTAGCTGTTTGCTTTAATTCAGTTGTCATCTTGTTAGTTTTGATTTTTTTCTTGTTTTCCTTACATCCCACCTATAAGTGAGACCATCCGGTTTTTGTCTTTTCTTTCTGGCTTATTTCTACTAGTATGATTCCTTCTAGGTTCATTCATGTTATCACAAATGCATTATATTTGTAGGGTTTCTTTGATTGCTGAATAATATTCCATTGTGTAAATATAACATAACTTTTTCATCTACTCATCAATTTTGGGACATTGGGTTGTCTCCAAATCTTGACTATTGTAAATAGTGCTGCTATAAGCATGCAAGTACAGGTGTCCTTTTGAATTAGTGTTTTGGTATCTTCTGTGTAGATTCCCAGATCAAAGGGTAGTTCCATTTTCAGTAGTTTGAGGGTCCTCCGTACAGCTTTTCATAATGGCTGAACCAGTTTGCATTCCCACCAGCAGTGTACGAGTGTTCTTTTTCTCCACATCCCGCAGCACTTGTTGCCCGTTTTTTTGTTTGTTTGTTTTTAATATGTGCCATTTTTACTGGTGTACAGTGATATCTCATTGTGGTTTTGGTTTGCATTTCCGTGATTATAAGCGATGTTGAGCATTTTTTCATGTGCCTATTGACCTTTTGTAGGTAATAAATTTTTTTAAAATGGAAAAGTACCAGGACATCAGGAAAATATGTCTTCATTGTGAAGAGTCTAGACTGCTAGGACTACAAACTATGCCCTTTACTCTGCTTGTAATAGAGAGCCAGTGAAGATCTGAGCAGAGACATGATATAGTAAGAACTGTGAACTGAAAACGTGATCCCGGCCACAGTGTGTTCAGTGAACTGGATGCAGGAGGGACAGTGACTAGAAGTAGAATAACCTTTGTAGAAGCTTGCAGTATAAATGCAAAGTACAGTTAAGAACTGGCCATTGGTGAGGCTATCTAGTGTGCACATTAGGTGTTTTTTTTTTTTCTTATACTTTGTAAACCCTTCAATGAGTTCATTGGACATTCAACACTACTTATGAAGATTTTAACTCCAGCAAAGTAATTCAGATACTACAACTGAGATGATCGGTCTTATCACCCTCTTTCTTAGAAAATATTAAAGTAATTTACACTACTAAACACAGAAGGAGGAGCAGTAAAAATAGCCAGGCAGTAATATAAGAGAAAAGTAATTAGGAAATGAAGTAGGCATGTTTCATGGGGAAAAGAAATGAGAGGTTTGAAATGGATATGGACGATATTACAAAGGGGAGAGCTCCAGGATTTAAGTGGTTACTTGAATAGGATATTTGTGAAAGCAGAGATCACCTCAGTTGTGTTCACTGCCATATCTTCAGGCCTGGCACATGATAGACACATGCTAATTTGTTGATGGGTGAACAAGGGTAACAGGGTGTGAAAGAAGACAGAGTTTAAGATGACAGTGAGACTCATAGCACCAGTGAGTGAAAGAACAGAGTCAAAGAAAAAGTGAACACTGGAAGATGAACCTGCACCAAAGTTCTGGACTTTGCTCTGCAACATGCTGGGAATCCACCTGAATGATCTGTCTAGCAGGTGATAGGTACCCAAAGTTAGCACTCATAGCTGGGAAGCAGCCAGAAAGCAGCGATTGGTGAAGCTATGAGATGATAATGGAGAGATGATAGAAGATAAAGAATGCAATGGAGAGGAGTGAATCAAAGTGGACAACACATCATAAAAGACTTGGGGGTCCAGTGGGGCATGGTTGGAGAATCTAAAGAATAGAAGCTATGACAGAATGCAGTTCACTAAAGCTAAAGGGAAAGAATTCCGAGAAGCTTCTATTGAGTGTGTTAACTACTGCAAAGAGGTCCAGGAAAATGAGAATTGAATGACAACAGAAGTTAATTTAATCATACCCAGTGGAGGCCAGTATTCCCAGGTGTTCTTAGGGTGATGGACTTGCCAATGCAATACTGGAAGTGGCTGGAGGAGACCTCTGGGATCAGGAGACATGTACAAATCTCATCATGCTTTTACAATTCCAAGTCTTTCCTCCCATGCATCCTGCTCAGTCACCTTTGTATCTGTGACCCAAGTTTGCCCAGGAGACTCTCTTGCTGCTTATCAAGAGAAAAACATCTCAACATGTGCTTTTTACATCATTAAATATATATGGTGTGGTGAGGGTGGGGGCAGCATTACCATTTTGATGGGTTTCCTTGGGGGTGCTGTTACAAGGAGCTTTGAAGAAAAATTGGAAAATTCTGGAGGCCCACACTGCAGCACCCCCATTTGCTGCACTCTGTCTGCACAGTGGCCAGTCATAGCAACACCTACACACTTCCTACTGTTCCCATATGCTTAACTGAGACCATGTCACCTTATCAAGATATCTGAAATGGATATAAACTTGAGACATTCTTAGTAAGGACAATGAACAGACTGAGAGATACGCTCAAGTCTTCACTAAATGAAGGACACCATTTTAAGTTCATTGACTGCCAAGTCTGTGACTTGTATACAGTTTGGCCAGAAAATGTGAAGGACATGGTTCTGGGGAGACAGCTTCCTGGCATTTATAGTGCTGAAACCAAAGATAAGGGGAAAGAGGAGTTGCAGAAGTAAAGCTAAGTCATAATATGAGTTATTGTTGCTATAAATTATAATAAATGGAACCAGTGGTATAAAAGACATATAGGAGTAGACTTGAATACTACCATGCTCCTAAATAAAAAGTAGAAAAGTGCAGAGAGAAGCATAGCACTGGAAATCTTTTTGTTTTTTCATTCTATGAGTTTACAAGTTCTCTTTCTTCCTCTCCCCCTATACCAGGCAGACATTTACCATAGGGAATCCTCCTTATCTGTGTCCCAAGGTTATCTAAAAACCAAGGTCACATTTAAGAAGGAAAGGTTATCAATTCAGGGCACTTGAAATCGGATTCCCATGGAATTACCCATAACAACTTTTTGAAAACAAAACCCTTGCAAACCATCACATCATGGAAATCACAGTCCATGATGAGACAACTGCCAAGATTTTTTTGAGGTTGTAACTTAGACCACACAAAAAAAATGTGTCTGCATCTCCAAGTGTCTCTGGTTTAGAAATTGAAGGGATAGAGTATTCGATCAGGCTTCTTCACAGGATATCCAGTGCTTTGCCCACTTCCAGTGGCAAAAACATGGTTGGTGGTCTGAGCCAGGAAGGAAAGTGATATTTCAATTTGAAGGAGAAAAATAATTCTACGTTTATTTTTCAGAGTTGTGATTCAGAAGAAAAAACAAAGACTAAAATAAGCAATACCTTTTATTTAAAATCAGCCCATTTAGAATATAAATGATTTACTCACTCTTGCACATCTGTGATTATATGGCAAGGACCTGAGGCATCCCAAGTAGGTTGGGTAACTTCCATATACCCCTCCTCTGCCATTTCTTCTTATGCACTTTCAAGAGTTCTGTGCTTTTAGGATGGAAGAGACTGGGCTCCCTAATTCTACTCTGCTTTCAACCAACCCCACATAATTCAAATTCACAATATATAAAAAGGAAATGTCTTTCCCCCTGAGATATCCAAATCCACAGTGCCAACTGTATGGTACTTTTGTTTATGGCAAAACTTGGAATGTTTTTCGTATCATAATGTAAGCATTTGGAAGGATTTAAATGAGTAAATGGGAAAGAACTCTGTGCTTACTGTCAAACACTTGTTCTAAAGTTATCCAGAGTGATAACTACGGTTCCATTTCACATACCACCACCACCCCCGCTTCTGCTTTGAATAATGATTTTATTTTCAGGGTCAATAGAAATTAAAAAAAACGTGCATGTTCAGAGAAAGAAGCTACCTAGACTACATTTATCTTCTCACTTCTTGATGCTGCTGCCTTTTCAATAAATAAATAAAGGCTAAAAATAATAGTGGTAGGAGAGGGAGAGGATGCGGATGGAGGTGAGCTTCAACTATTTTTAAGGGAAGGGGAACTACCTGAGTGGAGCTTGGACAATGGTATGTGGGTTTCTTTATTGGGATAACTAGTAATAGTCTTAATTTGAGGTTTTGGCTTCTGTTTTTATTTGTGTTTTGTGTTTTATGTATTTTTTTCCCTCTTTGAGTCAACCTTGAGAAGAGAGGGCAAGAGAGCAAAGTTGACATGGAATGAGAAACATCTCTTTATATGGTTAAGGTCTTACTTCCTCAGTTTGCTACTACCAAAACCCAGGGGAGGCCCCATTCTGTTCCAAAAGCCATGTGGGAAGAGGAGACTGATTAAGATAAGTCAGCCAACTTCATCAGCTTATTGAACGTAAGATTATGATCAATGTAACATAAATATAATTTTCCTTAAAAAAAAAAAAAAAAAAGGTCCAGGAACAGGAGTTTATCTTGGTTTTCATCAGAGTTTGCAAAACAGGCATGTTAGGGTTGGGTCCCAACTAACTTGCTTATTAGTTACAAGTGAACAGAACTATATCTAGGGTAGAAATTAATCTCATGAGGTCCTGAGAACTTGGGGAAATGGAGTGGGTCACAGTGGAAATTATAAAGGGTTGTCACTCTCAAAATCCTTCTATAGTGTAAGAGGTATCTACTTCTAGAAGATCTGAGTTTATGAGGAGCCTACGAAAGTAAGAATGGAGTAAGAAGAATTATATTTAGCTAAGTGAAGATTCCCTCATTTCTTCCCCTACTGATTTCAGAAGCTGAGCTTGAATTAGGCCTTACCATGTTTAAAATCTAAGATTATTTGCTAAGAATTTTTTAAAGCAGTTGGTTCCTCACACTACATAGAGAAGTATGAAAATACTGTTGTTCACTAGCTTCTCTAAAGGAGGTCTTGGGGGACCTTCAGAAAAGAGATGCTTACTTAGCTATCTTATGTTTCAGAGAACTCGTTAGACCTGTTAGCCGTATTCACTCAGCTGTAATTGCAAAGTCTGATATACTTTTAGGTTCATGACATGGGTAGCAGCCATTCCCTGGGCTCCATCTCTTCTCCTGGGTAATTTCTGAGCATAATGGGTAACCTAAATCACAAGACTCCCTTCCTCTACCCTGGGCTTTTCAAACTGTTTGAGTGTATGTTAGTCTTCTGCGAGATTTTCCAGGTCCTTCTTTCCATGAGCACATTACAAAACAATAGTTGTTTCAAAGGACAGTCCCATAAAGCAAGCCCTTCCCACCCAATATAATATTAATTAAGGACCAACACTATTTTTTCCTATGAAAGAAGACCTACAGAGTAAGATTGCTTCTGAAGAAGTAGCAGCTAATAGAGGCAGGAGGAAATTAGAACAGTAATGGTAGTGGGTACTCAGTAAAAGATGGGGGAGCATAAGGAGTAGAGAAGGAAGAGGAGAGAGGAAGTACGTTAAGCAAGTAAGCAAAGGGAAGATAATGTTCTACAAGAAGAAAGGAATTAAGAGAAAACAGTTTGTCCTTTGCCTTTCTCTCACTGGAAAAACTAAAACTAATTCATTTGTCTTAATCCTGTCTTTTGCATGCACGCACACACAACCAGAGAACCTGCCATATTCAGGGAATGCTGACTCAGAGCTAAGAAATGAACTAACAGAAGCCTCAGCAAATGACTTTCATGTCACCTAGTCTTGAGTTTTTGGCTGTTTCAAATATTAATTGTCATCATCTCAGAAAGTTCTTTTCTTTGCTTTGGAAATATTCGCAGCACAACTCAACAACCATGGTATTGAAACCTCTCTCCACATTGAAGCACAGTTGTCTGTAAAGAAAATTTAGGGAAGCCATAGTGAAGCAATAGTTCCCTTGAAAATTGCTGTTACATCAGAAGAAAAGCTGAGGCAGGCATATAGTATCTTATTTTATACACCACAAACAGACAAACAATCCCCAGATTTGGAATACAGAGTTAACAAAAGCATTAAATCCATGGGGCTTTGACAAAGGGCAATGTTTTTTCATCTTTCTCCTCTGCTACCATTATTTACATAACAAATAGCTGCGAAATGCAATCATGTCAGATGCTGGAAATAATCTCTTTGGGGTATAGCTATTTTTAAACAACCCGTAGTTATAGGGATGTTTTAAAAACATGCAAAAGCTGAGTTTGTGTTTTAAATCGTAAGCGGTCACAAGAACTCTATATTGTCAGGCTGTTGCTGACCTATGGAACAGAAAAGTGTTTTCAACAGAGCCTGAAATCCTTCAGGAATGATGATATTTTAAAGAGTTGCAAAATTTTAAATTTGCCATAGAGGCCCTGTTTTCCTAGGCAGGTACACAGAAATTTCAAGACCAGTTTTTGTTGTTGTTATTGTTTTCCATCTTTGGAGACCAGTGAACTTCTCTTGTAAGTATATTCAAAATACATGCCCTCCAGAAGATTTTATTTACTGGCACCAGGACCAAGCATGCCTTCCCTACCCTTATTTTTTACTTCTCCACCCTCCCTCTCCCCCACTACCACCACTCTCTCTTCAGAGTCATAAGTTAGAAAAAAGAATGCTGCATTCTTGGGGATTATTTGCATGAGTGAATTATTTGCGTCACTCTCTGAGAAGTCATATTCATGATTTCTGTATTACTTCTTTAGGCTTACTGTTCCATACAAGAGACTTCCTCCAATCTAGTAACTCTTATTATTGTCTCCTTGATCCCTGAAACTCCTCCCTCAATATACACACCTCTCACAAATACAAGCCGCCCATCCCCTCCAGCTTGTTAGGCCCTTGCTCATGGTGAAGAAACAGAAGCTTCAGCAACAGCTGGAGCCCCAACACTGTTTCCCCTGGAGCCCAGGCAACACATACCCTCCAAATTCCTCCAAAACTGTCCTCAAGTCCCACATTGTCTATAGACAGTTCCCAGGCACTATATTTGTGATTTGTTATTTAGAATAATAGAAATAGTAATAGTTATCGTTAACATTCTCAGCCAGGTTTAATATTAGGCATTGCTTCATCTAAAAGACAAGGCTTGAGGCAAGCACTCTTATCTCCATTCTACAAATGAGGAAATTGAATTTAATCTTGATCTGTTGGATGTCAAATGAAGGACCTCAGTGAGTATAAGTTAAGAATTCAGAGTAGGATATTGGTGACCTGAGTAGGATATTGGTGACCTGAGCTATAGGAGTGGCTGAGCCAGTAGAGAGAAGAAAGAGAGATGAGGGAGTATTGGAGGATGTTCCTTAGCTATACCCCTGGAAATTAAGTCCCCTTTGGAAATATCAGTCAGTATAGTTGCCACTACTCTATTTCCTCTGTGGTACTTTTCTCATTCTTTAAATACTTGAGGAATTACTTAGCTAATAAGACAGGGGAGATGTCTATTTCATCACTTGAAGATTCTCACGGCTTCACGTGCAGAGGGTACACAGTAAGTAAATACAGTGACTTGTCCAAAAAAGGAAAGAAGTGTTTCAAGGGGTTCCTCTTTGTTTATATCAATAAGTGGAATGAAATGCATCTCAAGATCAAAACAGGATTTAAAAAGGAAGCTCAAATCCCTCCTACTGCTATTTGACCAAAAGAAAACTGTCTTGAGGGGCGGGGCTCAAGCCTAGTCAGCCTGTCTGCATTTCTGGACCAGTGTCTAATTGGATGCATGGATTGTGAGATTTTCATATCTCTTGCCATTCATTGGACAGTTTGCTAATTTTGAAGCCAAGTTTCAGCCTTCTGGTTATCCTGAAATTTTGGGAAACCTTGCCATAGGTACTTGTATGTCCCAGGGAAATGTGTAAGTTTTCATCACTTGTCCTCTTGCTTTAAAAAACAAAGGAAGCATTAAAAGGAGTTGCAGATAAATTTAGTCCCCCTTTTCAGCCAACATAAGGTCTCTGTGAAGTATAGAATTTGCATTGAATCTCCTGACTCTCTCATATGGGGTAAATGTACCCCCTTTGTTTCTGTGGGAGGATTTGTCTAAATCTGTCCTTCCTTCCACTAAGGTCTCAGGAATTTGGGACTTGTGTCTACTTGGGGTGTATAGTTTTATATGCCAGCAACTGGGGAGTCATAACTACTTTCAAATATCACTCATGGGCCCTTGTCTTTAAACAGATGGATGGATGATCTACATGGGTTGACGTGGGTCCAACTATCTTTATGTTAGTGAGGTGAAATGATAGACCAAATCATTAGGACACCAAATAAGGTGCTTTGGAACACATTATATCCACTGTCTTTTAGCTTAGGCAGTATAGGTACAGAGAACCAATCCTGGGAAACTGACCTCAAGGAAAGTGGGTGCTGATTTGATTGCCATTTCTCAAATCTCACTGATTGGATTCTACTCCAACACCCTCATATAGAGTTATTAACAGTAGTGGAAGTGTACTTTGGAGGAAACTTGATTCTTAGAAAGCTATGCCCCACTCAACTCTCCTGGGACCTCTGATTAACCAGCTAGAAACACTAGCAGCTGAAAAACAGAAGATGGCCTCCCTAGTCCTTATTGTTCCTTACTCTGAAAAGTCATAAGGTTAACAGAACGTCTACCTAGGCGTCTGTTTTCAATGCCATGGGAAGATTAGGTTTGTCTCACAAAGTGTGTCTCAGATTAGCTATTGCATAATAAATTTTGACCTTGTGTCTCTGGCTAGTTATACCATTGGTAAGGTTAGAGTAGAAGTTGAGAAAGCAGAGGAGGAATCTTAAATTTATCTGAATGTTTGCTCTTATAAATCATGTTTTGATTTATAAGTACAGCAATCAAATGGTTAGCCATTGCTACAAAAATTATTAGCATGCTTATTGTTATTTTGCTCTAAAGGATGACAAAGCATCTGATGTATGAAGGTGCCAGCAGATAAAGAGTTTTGTCATAGGTCATCTTCCAAGAAATACTATTTTACCATTCTAACTCCCTGCTCACTAGAAATGCTAAAGGAGCAGAGGGAGAGTTTGAAAGCCTTAAAGAAAAGACATCGAAACTACTAATGTGTTCCTTTATTGTACCAACATTTCTAGTAGTCAGAGCATACTCTCTCTCCAGTAATTTTATTAGTTACTGAAAAACCATGGTTTGGTTAGGAGGGAGCAAGAGCCAAGTGGTAGACCTAAATCCCTCTTTTTATCTGAGAATCATGACACTATTTAACCACAAATATTTATCTTGCATTCTCTGAGATGAGTAGCCTCTCTCCATCATCCTCTGCAGAAGGCAGTAGATTCAATGCATGACTACTATCCAAATCATTAAATCTTACAGCCAGACTGAATTCAATTCACTGTTACAAACCCCAGTGTGGACAGAGAATGTTAAATGGTGAAAAATCACCTTTTTCCCCCCACATTGGATTCAGCTATTTAGAAAACTGAAATGACTTTAGATGATTTTCAGTGGTTAAAATTAAACAAATTAAGAATGAGAAATTCTGACTTTCTTCCGGAAGGCAGTAAAAATACAATAAAGAAGATGAATCATACTAGGTTTATCATGCTGCATCTTAATTTTTTGCTCATACTGAAACATGTGGACTTAATTCTTTGAACTGCTATAGATTATTCCATTGCGTGAATAAACCATGTTTGTTTGTTTATCTGTACTTCTTTCCCTTTCTGCCATTAAGTTAGTCACATTGGTCTGCAATTCCACTATAAAGGCAAACCAGTAATCTCTTCTGCTCTGGGGCTTTGGAAAGACAAGACAGTTGTGTGAAATGAATAGAACTCTGGTACAAGCATTAAAACTAATCCTAGTTTCTTACACATTGTGCTTTCCATCTAGAAGGATGAGATTCCTCCAACACTTTTTTTGTTGTTTCTATTTTTATAATACAATTGTGATCATCCATATGTGAGAGTGATAGGGATGTAAAATTAGTTAATTATGATTCATGAGACCTGAATGGCACAGTTCAGCTCAAATAAAAGCTGCTGAAGTCCAAAAATGATCATTTTGCTGCTCATAAATGATACTTTAAGCTGTTGATGGATGAGATCCAGAGTTCTCCTTGCTCCCTCCATGGACATTGATGCTCTTAGACCATAATTTTCCATCTCTTTTCTTGTAAACACTAACTACAGGCCACTCTGTAAAATGAACCTTGGAAATAAGACTTCTGTCTCACACCATCTATTCACAAAAGAGAGCTATAAAAATAAACACATACCCAAAACCTAATGGAGACATGGCAGCAAGCCTGAGGGAAATGCCATCCCTTCAACCTCTTTTAATTCCCTTTTAGTTTTATTTAGTTTTAGCACAGGCCAAGTACATGAGATGTAGGCAGACTTTTGTGTCTTTTGAACATGTTTATCTAGAAAGTAGTGGGAAAGGAGGATGAGGAAGGTTAGAAAGGGGCAGCACTAAGAAAATTGGGAGAAACATATAGGATAGTATCTCCACAACTTTCTTGCTATCTAGAAATCACCTGGAATAGTATAAAGAAACTATTCTAAGCTATATCACTTAGTGTTCTAGTGTAAGGTAGGTCTCTCCTGGTTCCTACTCAAAAACTCCAAAGTAAACTCAGAAGTGGTCGTGACTTAGAAATGGAGCGAAACAAGTGTTCAGTGATGAGTGGGTTTGGATGCAACTGTGATTGGGAGAATGTCAAGAGACTAGTCTGGTTCTTCCCATGGCTTCCCTTATTTTCTGTCAAATTGGTCTGTGAATTCCTGGGATCCTTTGTTTCAGTTTATTGCTCTCTTTTCACTAAATATTTAACTTTGTGATGATGTATACTTTTTCCATCAGTTTCTGTGCATCCATTCTTGGTCTGTTTTCTTCTTCCTTTTTATATCGAGGAAGATCCTCTTTTTTACACAGGGAATTGAAACTTTTTGCTAACACCTTCATGATTGGCAGTGAACTTCTTGATCTGCATTAAGTTGGGTACCACAGGGAGTCTTCCTTTCTCCTTAGAGAGCTTCCCCTACAGTGGATAGCAGAGTTCTTGATTCTGTACCACCTCACTTGCCCTCCCACGATCCTCATGAAAGGAGCAGCTATTTGTACCTCCTGACTGTCAAGGGGCAGGGATGCGCTGAAGGATTCTGTTTCCAAGGGATCACACTGCTAAGTGATAGACATCCAGAGGGAGTGCCCATGCCCTTTGATCTCTCTGAGTGATATCTAACTACTATTTCAAAGTTGTTTCTGTCGCTCAACTTTTGTTATCCAAACAGATCTTTCCCATTATTTCCTTGGCCTCTGGTTATTACCAGTGGTCCCCCCACCCCCCCAAGACTACCTACTCTAAACAATATTTCCCAAGTTGATTTTGTGTGTCAGGTCTAATACAACTTTTTGAAAAGAGATTCTGAGTGCCTAATCATAACCATTTATTCCTTGAGTATAGTTCCACAGTGTGTTGGGTACTGTGCCAGGCAAAAGCAAGACAGTTCCCTGGCTTCAAAAACTTCACAGTCCAGTCTGAAGAGCCAATCCTAAACAGATGGCTGTACAATAGGGTAATCACAATGCATGGAATAACAGAGCAGCTGATTTTAAGTGCCTACAGTATGTCAAGTGCTATGCCAAACATAGTTTATCTAGTCATGACAAAATAGATAATAATAAACAAGAGAGAAAAAAAAAAGAACAAATAACCCAAATGTATCTGCAGATTATGGAGTGTTTAGGTTTGGGTGTAAGGTCTTAAGAGACCCACTTTAAAAGAGCAGGATGGCCTCACGGCGGTGATAACATTTCAGCCAGAGAAGGATCTAATCCTGGGATGTATAGGAAAAAACTTCTTAAGTAAAGGAATGTCATTGGTAACTATACTTGAGCAAAGCAAGAGCTTGGCATAGTGAGAAACTAAAATGGAGTTGTGTAGCTTGATTCTGGTTGTGCACCTAAAATCTACCAGATAGAATTTGGACTTTTTTCAGTACTCACTGGGAAACCTTAGAAGAGTTTGTCCAATGAACATGACCCAGGACTGCATTTATGTTTTATTTATTTACTTGCACTTATATTTTAAAAGATTATTCTGTGTGTTGTGTAGACAGTAAAAGAAAGGGGTGGGAGTAGATGCAAGGAGATTACTGAAGTAACTTAGGTGGAAAATGATACAGCACTTTGGACCAGCATGGTTGCAGTCAAGGTAGAAAAATTTGGATAAATTCAGAAAGTGTTCTGGAATTAGAAAGTACACATAACTTAGTAATGGCATAGGCTTCAAGTAGAAGCAAAGGGAAAAGCCAAACAGAACTGCCAGGTTTTGATCATCTTAGTGAATGGTGATGCCATTTACTGAATTGAAGAAGAATTATGAAAAGGACAGGTTTGTGTCATGGTGGGGAACTCAGTGGGTGATTGAATTCCTGGACATCTATTCCCTTCATGATATCCAAAGGGCAGGAAAAATGCAAATCTGATGTGGAAAATGTGGTTTCTGGATGACAGTGTAAGCTTGAGAGTCATCGGTAGAAGAATGTTAGCTGTGCAGCTAATGTAAAGATAGAAATGGGATGAATCAAGATTCAGCCTTTGAGCTGGATATAGTTAGAGTGAAAGAAGAGGAGTAGGATCTGCAACTCCAGGCTTCATGCCTTCCCTCTCATAAGTTCAGAGAAACCCATTCTGTGAAGAATGCTTTGTGGAAATGAAAATTACCCATAAAGCAGCCTATACATTCAGTGTGAATTGAAAGAGTATGTTTTAGGGACTCTGTTTCCATGCAGATCCTTTCAAATAGATAGTATTTTTCAGTGGTTCATTATGATTATTTGTACTCCACATTGTTATTTAGGATAATAATAGCAAGATGCTACTCTGGCTTTTGTTTGGTTTTGAAAATCTAAGAAAGACTCCAAGCTGCAGGAACTATCTTATTATCACAGAATCTAAAGGGAAAGAAATGGAAAACTTTGAGTTTTGAAATTTAAGCAATTGCTTGGAATTACAACCCTTGGGGGAATTTTCTCATTCTGCTGAGGCTACATGCTGGAATAGACAACTACAAGAGGAAGCATTACCGCTGAGCCTTGAAGGGACTCTTGGGAGGGAGAGACACAACAGTGCCTTGGGTAGCTGATGTCTCAGGATATGAAGGACTAGCCTGCTTACTGATACATTCTGTTTCTCCACTACTTCCCCCAGGACAACTAGCATACAAGTTGTCACATGATATTCCACTCTTGTACACAATAGTGAATTTCAGTGGGGTGTGCAGGTTCAGTGTTTGAGTCAACCATTGAGAAAAGTCAAGAAACTCAACCATTAAAAATCACACCTGAGAAAATACACTTGGAGGTAGAACAGGTCTTTGAACATGAGGTTTTCTAATCGCAGGAATACAAGAAGACACTACTCCTTAAAAAAGTGTTTGGTAGGGAACTTAGAAATGAAAATTTTGGTTGATAAAACTTTTAAAAATTGATGAATGCCTAGAATGGTAAAATAGACAATAAGAAAGCCAAATTAGTCCATTGAGAGGTAAGTAAGTCAAGAAAGCCTTCTAGAGAATGATATGAAATATATAGATGGAAAATATGAATGCTGAGATGTAAGAAACATTTTTTGGAAATTTAATGTATTTAATCCAGCATATATTTAATACAAGTCAAAGTCAAGAAATGAGGGGAAGAAATATTCAAGAAATAACATGAGATTACTTCACAGAAATAGAGACATTGCATCTTTGGTTTGAAAAGTCTATTAGAGCAACTGAAGAAAAATGCACTCATGTATACACTGGAACTCTTTAGAATCAACTATGAAATACAAGAAGTTTCGTCTTTCAGATTCTAGAAAATTTGATAGCTATGCCGCAAACTTCCCAGGTGCAATACTGGATACAAGAAAATAATGAAGTAATAAATTTTAAATCCTGAAGGAAAATCATTTAAAACCTAGAATTATACCTAGAGTGTCATCAAAGTGAATTCTTTTGAGACACACAGAGCTTAGAAATTTCACTCTCTTGAATCCTCTCTTGAAGTTCTACAACTTCAATATGAAAATGAATCTAGGAATTAAAATTGTAAATGCTACTGATACGGAATATGGTATAGAATGTGACTAGGTGATTTTGCTGGGGGTTGCGGGGAAGGGGTAGGCAGGAAAAGCAAGCCACCTATATTGTTTACAATTAGGGACTAGTTCTGTAATTTACTGTAGACATTGTATCTCAATAGATATCTCAAATATTTATGCATGAAAGTTGAAATTTAAACATATTCACCAATCGGAAAAGTAAAATTATTTTCAAACTAGTAGAGAAAAAACGAAACAAATAATTTAGTGACTCCTTCAAAATTCAGTAGAAGAGTCAAAAGGAAACACCTTCCTGGGCACTGGTAAGTAGAAGTGCGAAATCAGTATGACAGAGATAAGTTCAGAAGCATCTGGAACCACAATGGACACAAATGTGTCAACTTTCTCCAGCCAAAGGAAAGCCCTATGTAGGTTGATATAAAGGGAAAAGAAATGACATGTTTACACATGAGAGAAGACAAAAATAAAACCACCATTTTTTCTGCACACTTTGATTATTTTTTAGAAAATAATCATGTTTGAAAATGTTCAGTCATTTTCAAAAAAAGTGAATCCTACCTCACACAATTGCAAATGATTAATGCCTTAAATATGAAAATATATTACTAGAAAACATAACATTTCTTTAGATTTTATGATAAATAGCAAAAGGCCTTTATAAAGAGTGATGTAGAAGTGAAAATTATGAAGAAAGTATTCACTGGGTACTTCAAAATTAAAATTATAAATGAAAGACATTGTAAATAAAGTCAAAAGGCAAGCAAAGAAGCCATGGGGAAAGAGTTTTGCAATACATGTGACAAGGATCTTTACCAAAATCTGTGTGGTTTGCAAAAATTAAAATTTGATCATATCACAAACCTCTAGGAGCAGAAGGTAGTGCTTTCCCTGGGGAGAGTTAATAGTCTTAACTAAAATGAAAACCATGCATTCCTGATGGAAAGCGTACATCTCTGTGTCTCACTTGGGAAGATGCATGTGTGCACAGGACACTCACATGTTGTTCAAGCAGCATGGACTTCACATCTTGGGTCTCTAGAGAGGAATTGAGAATGTGGGGTGACAGAGAGTGGGTGTAGAGAGCCAAGAATGAAGGCTAGATCTGTAACATTTAGTATTTTTACAAGGAGACTGCACATTATATCAAGTAATTCAGAAATAGGATTTAAAGACTTTTAAGAGTGTACATTTTATTTTTACTTTTGCAGTGTTCAGAACTAAGGGCTCTTTCATTGCAGTTGAAAGAAAAAGTGGCCTGTCTCTAAGCACCAGATTCCAGGTTGAGCCTGGTGCCGATGTGTTCACAAATTTGTCTGGTGTTTTTGTGCTACAGTAAGGAAGAGTTTTCAGATGAGAATGAAGTTTAAATACACCTTTCACACTGTGTTGATGGATTTGACTTGGAAGCTGTCTGCGTTTATCTTTAGGCATATCAATGTTAAATGTTTAAATATCTGTAACTGTTTTGTTTAAAACTGTTTTGGTTGGGCTTATTATTTAGTCCACCATTTGGGATGGTGAAATCTTTAAAAAATACATCAAAGCCAGATTATTCTTTCCAGTCCTGTGTCAAGTATGCAGAAAATGGTAGGTTATGCACTTAAATTTTTAACTTCATTATATAAATGGCATTAAACCAACCATAAAATAATTGCCAATGATAACAGCATTGTTTCACTGAGTTTTTTATTCATGACTATGAGTCATTTTCCTCCTCAGAATGAGACATGGATTTTTGTTTTGGGGTTTTTTTTGTTTGTTTGTTTGTTTATGGTTGTGGTTTTTTTTTTTTTTTAGCTTAGGTCCCAAATACCCAACATTGACCATATTTTTTCTTCTGCTTTGGAATTTTTTTTCTATCGGTTTTTGTATTTCTTTAGGAAACTTCTTTAATTTTTTTTTAAGGGAAGGAACAAAGCTAGCAAAGAAACAGATGTGTCCCATATAAAATATGTAATAAATCTTGTCCCACAAATTCTTTGCTCTGAACTTTCTGACAGAAACTGTCAAATATCCACTTTAATTCAGGTATAAAATGTTCACTCCGTGTCATGGCGCCAACTGCCATATGCCAGAATAAAGTTAGTGACCAGCCATAAAAACAGCAGTGTAAGCACCTTTGAAATGGTACAAGTCATCGTGGGTGAGAACGACCCATATAAATCCATGGGGAATTAATCTCGGCTTTGCTACTATCCTGCTGAGCATTTACAATGAGCTTCTACTCCCACATAGCAGAGGTAGTAATACTTTTAAAAGGAGAGAGAGAATGAGAGGGCTGTGTGCCCACCTAATGAGCTTGTGGGAGGGAAGAAGGGGGTTGCCTGGATCAGAAAGCACAAGCCTCTCCTCCCCCTCCCGAAACCCTGGAATCCCCTTGAAGAGGGCATATCCGAGCTGCAGCTGAACATGTGGGGTTCTTCTTCAGCTAGCGTCGCCTGGCTACACAGATCATGTGAAACCAATCTCCCCTAAGCGCAATCACAAGAAATGACTTCAGCTTCATAAATCATTGTTATCATCCCACAGGAGGAGGTAATGCTATGGTTTTCCTCCAGTAAAACATTTCAAGCCTCTGGTTTCATGAGTTTTTTTTTTTTTTCTTTCCTTTCATTTTTTCTTCTCTCTGAAATCAGCTTCATGCCATTTGCACAATTAGCTTCAGGCTCTTACCTAAAACAGAAGGGAGTTTCCCACCGGCCCAACATTAAACAGTTCAACCTCTCAGGGTTCTGAGACACCATTACCTAGTGAGAGTTGTCTGTGTGTGTGTGTGCATGCATGTGCTTATCATCTGCTCACAGGTCTCACACTTGCTTCCAGGAATATGCTCACCCTCCATATTTTTTCCTACTAAGAATATTTCCTTTATCCTGTATTTTCCAAATACAGAACAGGTATATCAGGTTTAAGTGGAGTGAAAAGAACTTTTAATTTGTCCTACCATATTTTAATCAATTTTTTATTTTAATAAAAGTGGACTTTTAAAAACTTTCCTAAGCCACAAGGTTTAGTAGAGAACATATAGTAATGGATTCCTTTCAGGTTAAATCAGAAGATAAATACCAGTTTTAAGTACTTTTTATGATTTTTTTAATAATTCTTCATAATCAAATATTTCCCTCTGTGGGATTTTATTAAAGAAATATTGTTATAAAAGTGTTTGCTATGATATCTTGAGGTTCTAGAAGATTATTCCATTTGACTAGTTTCCACACCCATTTTGAAGTAGTCTTAATTTTTAACAACTATTTATCATAATTATAAATGAAATTATTGCAATAAGTATTAATTAAATTATATTAACTCTCTATAAAGTTATTGATTTAAACATCAATCTGTGACTTGATATGTTAAGTGAAAATGCTAGAAACTGAATTATATATTAAATATACCACAACTCATAATAAAATACAAATGAAAATGTGATTATTAATATCCCCTTATATTTGTGAAACTGAATCAAAAGGTTAATAGAAGGCCGGGCACGGTGGCTCGTGCTTGTAAGCTTCAGCCTATGAAGCGGCCGGGGCTAGGGATCGCGATTCAAGTCCCGCCTGGGGCCCGTAGCGAGACCTAGTTCCAAAAAAATAGCTGGGCGTGGTGGTGCGCGCCTGTAATCCCAGCTACCTGGGAAGCTGAGACTGGGGATGGCTTGAGTCTGTAGTACCCCGGGCAACGAGAGCCTGCGGTTCCACAGGCAAAAATAGCGAGACCTAGTCTCAAAAAAAAAAAAAAAAAAGTTAATAGAAGTCATTACTTAGAGAAATACACTCGTTTTTTATATTTTTCATAAATATCCAAATGTTCCTCATTGAAAATTTTACTTGTAAAATCTGGGAAAAACATAAAAATTTGTTACAGGGGGAGGAGAGGGGTTTGTTGTCCACTTTCAATTTGATTTTGATTGCTTTTAAATTATTTTAACTTTTTACTGTAACCAGATTTTTTTCAATATTTATACAAATATTTTTTTCAACAGCTCTTTTCTACAAAAAAAAAATGATAATCTTTGCTAAGAGGGTTCCTCCAGAGGAACTCCCTCAAAACCTATTAAACTTAACATCATCCTTCACCCAACCAAGCAGTATGATCTATTTTAAAACCAAGCCTCATTTCTTTGTTCTCTTTTGCTAACTCTGATAACAGTGCCTTGTGCTGATGGTTCTACTGCATAATTTCTTACAAAACACATGAAATGTGCTTTAACATAGAAAATAACTTCCACAACATCTCTGTAGAACCAGGGCATCTCTGACTAGGATCCCAGTTCACCCCATATATCCCTTTGGGGGGGGGGGAAATATCCCCCAAGTAACAGACCTTTCCTTATGTTCCTTCTACCTGTCTACTTCGTAACACCACAATTATTGAGATTATGTAAATCACTTATGTCCATATTCAGAGCAACAGCAGAAAACAAGATCATCAGGCTTTTGACATTTCCAGTTTCCTTAGCTCACTTGTCCTTGTCAGCTTCTTAGTGAAGACTGGTTTCAGACTAGCAGTGCTTGTTCCTGCTACCCTGACCAGGAGCACCTGTCTTGCCTGTCCGTTCATTTTCATGACAACAAATCTGAACACTTATTTTTCTATAAGGAGAACTTCAGCTATTTAGCAAATGTGCTATGCTGCAAAGATTTGTCAAAGGTTTAGTATAAATAATTCTAGGTGAGCCCTCCTTTGTAAAGTTGTGGGTGCCATGTTACATTTTCTCTGGTGTGTGAGCATGGCAAATTTTCCCCTCTTCATTTTTGATTACCTAAGATCAACCTTCAGCTATTAAAACCTCCAACCATGCTTAACAGTTTTTTAAATCTGAGTTTTAGTCTTAACAGTGCAGCTAAAACTGGATCTATTCACAAAAGCATGTGAGATGGTGATTTCAGAGATCATAGAATTTCACATGTGTGTATCTATAAAATAATGAACTTTAGGATTTTCATGTGGATGACTATGCATTTAAATTTAATTTATTCAAGTCAGGTGCAGTGGTGCATGCCTGTATTCCCAACTACTTGGGAAGCTGAGGCTAGGAATCACTTGAGTCCATGGGCTTGAGACTACCCTGGGCAACATAGCAAGACCTAGTCTAACTAACTAAATAAATTTAACTTATTCATTAAAATACCTGTTTTTCAGGTATGACTTTTTTCTCTATTTTGCCACTTTGTAAAATATGACAATCTTACAGTTTAATCAGGAGCCTATAGAGAATAACAGTAATAGACTGAAAATAAGATGTTACAGTCCCCAAATGTCTATTTTTTCAGATTAAATTATGCTAATTATTTGAAAAACAAAAATATATGAAAAGCAAAAGTCTGCCTTGTCATTCAGCAAGGCAGAAATAACAATTGTAATTGGTATATCACTTGCTAATATTCTTAATTGATAGTATTGTTTATTTCTGTGATTTTTTTTTTTTTTGAGACTAGGTCTCACTATTTTTGCCTGTGGAACCTCAGGCTCACGTTTCCCGGGGTACCACAGACTCAAGCAATCCCCAGCCACCATACCCAGCTATATTTTTTTTGGAACTAGATTTTACTACATGCCCCCGGCGGGACTCGAACCGCGATCCCTGGCTCCAGCCATGGCTTCCTAGGCTGCCGCTTATAGGCATGCGCCACCATGCCCAGCTGTGATATATATTTTAATGTAATTTTAACCATGCCATATCTACTACTTTATATTCTGAGATTTTTCACTTGTGTATCATAGCATTTTCCCATTTGAAAACATTTGCTTATAGAGTTGGGAAGTTTACTACAGAGATATATATGTTACTAAAGAAAAAATGGAATGTTCAATTACTCCGACAGGTCTTATGGAAAACCTATGAAAAGTTTAACAAGGAAGCATCATTGAATGATTAAGAATTTTGGTGGTGATACTAGTCATGATTATAAGAATTGACGTTTACTAAGCCAATCAATATGCCAGGTACAATGCAGAGCACCTTATACACCTCTCATTTAATTATTGTGACTGCCTTCAAGATAAGTATTATTATAGCCTCTGTTTATGGATTAGAATACTCTATCTTAGACCAGTCAAACAAGTTGCCCAAGGCCAACAGTTAGAAAGTAATGGAGCAATTAGAAGTTATGGTTCCACTATTATCCACTATGAAGAACCCACCTGACTTGCACATTGGAAAAGTTAATGGTCTGTATAAATGACTCAGCATCTTAACTGGTACACACTCAGTACTCAGCAAATATCCTGCTCCTCTCTCATCATCATCCATCTAATTATCCCAGTCAGTTGTATTAAACTGCTTCATAAGCAGCTGAACCCTCATTAGCTGTGGCTGGTCGGGGAGGGATCATAGCCCCATACACAGTCTTCATAAAATCTAGTGTTTTTTCAATTCCCTATTGTTTAACACAGTTCACTTTCAACTCTACATGAGAATTTTAATTCAGTAACACAGTGCTTGAAGACATATTTGTTGAAAATCAAGTTCTAAGAAATGATTAAATGTAAGGCAAATAAGCAAATAAATGAGGCTCTTGCTTTTGAAGAGTATTGCTTTAAATCATAAAGAAAAATTAGCATGTGGCTTATTATCACTTTGCCCATTAATCTGCTTACAAATTCAAACTAGCAGCTGCTTTTGTAGTCATTCTTGCCAATTAATGAGCAGTTAGTCACTGATTTATAAATTTATAGTCCCAAGTGCTGGTATTTTGAATACAAAGTTTGGAAAAAATATATAACCAGGCCCTTCAGAAATTAGACACTTTTAGGCTCAGGCTGACACCAAAATAGGACAGAGTTGTTTGGGAATGGAGGTCTCCTTCAACATCTATTTACCTACAGCTCATCACTGACTGATAATTTAGGACCTTGCAGCTCTGAATTCTGTTGCCTTTGGAATTTCACCATGGTTCTTGGTGGAAAAATGGGTACAGCTCTCTTACAAATCCAGCTTCTTCCTAATTCCTAGCAGCTCCTTGGTGATGCTTCATTTGGTGTCTCCTCCTTGAATGAGGAGGCTGTGGAGTTCAGCTTCCTCATACCATACAAAATTATGTGTTCACCTTGGGAACAAGATATCAAGGTGACAGGGTGCACATGACTGGAAACAGGACTAGTATGTGATTATTCTCCAAATAAAAATTATATTTTGTAACTGTATTGTTGTATGCACATCTTGGGAAAAAATAAGAAAAGAAAACATTTTTACAAAAGGGATGTGCGATGTCACTTCTCAATGCTAATCAGTTAAAGGTTTATATGGGCCTCGGAAAGGAGATAACAAGCAGAATTTCGGGCCCTGCTAGAGAATACAACCACCTGATTCCCATTAATGTTAATGAGCCTTTCACCAGATCATTCTAAAATTTTAGTCCCATGGTCTGTTTTAAAGCATCAAGAGTCAGGAAATTTAGAGTGAAAGCTAAAATTCCATCTTGCCACTTTTTCTGTGACACACACACATTTATATCCCTTTTGAAAAAGTGAAGTAAAGGCCAATCCTAAGATACATACCACATTTGTGTTTGAGAATTTTGAAGAAAAATACTGTCCCTTGAGAAGCAGAAGAGGCATTATATTATATTGGATGATGAATCAAGAGAACTGGATTCCCCCACTTTTCGTGTGACCAGGAATGTGACCTCATCAACTTAGATATTCATTTTCTCATTTCTACAGAATTAAATTGTTGCACTAGGTTATAGACGATGTTCTCATCTTTCTTGATTTAGTGCATCTTTATCACTTTGGATCCAAACACTGCTAGGGACACTGCTAGGGATTTCACTAAATTACACTAGAACAGAGAGAAAAGATAGCAGGTAAATATTAACTAGTTATGGTTGCCTTTAAGAATAGTGAAATTTCTCATAAGGTCTAAAGTTCCAGTGTTACCTCAATATTGTGAGTAGTTGAAAAATTATTTTTAAAAATGAGTTACAGAACTTTACAGTGGTTTGACTTACAAAGTGTCGATAAATTTAATTCATGTAAATCTCAGTTATGCTCACAGTTGGATTACCTGCTGGAACTGTGAGTGAATAAAATACTGCTGCAGTAGTTACTGTAGAAAACAAATGAGGTGAATAATCTAATAAATACTTAGAATTCTATATCACAATCTTGAACTGTACACATTACCTACAAAAATATTTGCTACAGTCATCACAAATTATAAAATAATAACAATTATAGAACACCTGAGAGATTTTTCTAATTCATATATACCAATAAGATATTTTATAAGAGATCTTAATGTTTTGCATAACTTCTATAAATATAGCAATGTAAGTCATTTGAGATCGTAAGTCATCCGTAAGTTTGACTGCATAGGACTTTACTGTTTTCAGGAACTTATGCTAAAATTTGTGAGGAATGTTAGCCTTTTTACCCACCATTATGACACAGAAGGAGCCATCCTCTATGGACAAGGAGACCAAGAGAGAAAAATGCTAGTAGAAGACCTCTCCATAACTCACTGGCACCATATATTTGCATCTTCTCTCTCTCAAATAAGTGATGATGACTCTTCCCCTTTTCACTATCAGTGCCATGCCCCTGTTGGTGAAAAGCATTCTCTTCTCCTAGGTGTGGAACAGAGTGGGTTTTTAAGAAATGAAAACAGCCTGCCATTATGTTCACATCAGATGGATGCCACATGAAGGAATGTAGTCCCTTTGTTTCCTAATTAGCATCACCAACTCCTCTATTTGTAGAGCTGTAATAAAAACAGCTTCTTTACTGTGCGTCCCGTTGGTTTATACCAGCCATGTCAGGTCCATAAACCATGGTATATTAAAGTGTAATAGACTGTGTAAAGGATACTAGGCAGATATTCCAACCTCTGTCCTTTCCCCTCATTTCACAATTTACTGCCTCCCCAATTGGTATCCAGCAATATGCCTTAATTATGCTTGGTATAAGAACCCTGTTTTCTTTGAAGAGTAACCTCTAGTCACTCACCTTTGGTGCATAAATACCACCCTCTTCAGGATACCACTTTGTATCTTTTGGTAAGTTTAGGTAATGTTCTTAGTCTGTATTTTCTGGAAGTGTAATTTTAGTTATAATAACTTTATACTTGCCATAATTACTGTATTTTTTTAAAAAAATTTGATATAGCTGAAACACAAGGATTGATCTTGTTTGTGTCTGTGAGGTATCAATCTAAATTGTCAGTCTAAAATGGGATATAAAGGTTGAAAAATTGTACCTTCTCACTAGTCTACTGAAATTTTTTCTGGTTTTGTTACAAAAGAAATAAAAGATTAGAAATTGTGTTCCAAGAAGTGGACTGTGGTCCCCAGTGGGGTGTAAAAAAGCAGGGACTCGGGTCTACTATTGTACATCCCTCCACTTTGGTTTATTCGTCTATCAACAGGTGGAGTTCCTACTAGGTGTTGGTTGAGAAAAGTACCATTTAATACATTTTGATAACAACCCTCAAAAAGCAGAGTCTGCAGTTCCGCTTCCCCAGGAAATAGTCACAGATGTTGATTTAGCTACACATGTATTAATTGTATATAGCTAAATATTTGAAAAAAATCTAAATATCAAACACTAGGAGACTAAATAAACCATAAAACGTTTGTACTGCTCACTGCTGTATTCCCAGGATTCCCAACAGTGCTTTGCACTTCTTGTGTTTTTCAAATTGTATCAAGTGAAAATTGAAGTGAGAAAGAAAGAAAATTTAAAAAATACACACATTTAGATCTAGTTAGGAAAAGCAGACTGCAAACACTCTCAGTTTGTGTGCATAGAAAGACCATCTCTGCCTCACTTGGTAGGCTGTTGTACTTATGGACTCAGAAATTTGCTGTGAGATTTTATGATTTGTGGTGATTTCATGATAAGTAAATGTGATGTGGTGACAACACCACGATGTTAAAGCTCCACAGAAGCAGTGACCCCACTCCCTGGAGGAAAGACATGGAGAGCCTCAGAAGAGGTACCCTGGAAATTTGGTTTGAGGAAAAGGCATTTATGGGCGTTGGGAGCTTATGCAGAGAGGAGAAGATATTTAAAATAGAGGAGGGTATATTCATGTAGAGGAAAGAGAAAATAGATTAAATGTCAAAACAGCAAGACATTCCACATGGGAAGTAGCAAGAGGCAAGAGGCAGGAGGCAGGCTATGAAGCACCTAGATGTGCAGGGTGAGTATACCTCGTCCTGGATAGACAGGGCACTGGTGAATACATTAAGCATGCAAGTGTGATCATTTCTTTTGTCATATAAACTGATAATTTGTTGGCAGGCCAGAGAATGGAGGTTCATTGTACAATACAAGAGAAAATGTAAGGAAGACAAAAGAATCCTACTTCAACAAAAACTTATAGTATGTTCGGTAGGTCCCCACACAAACCTACCACACCACTCAGCTTTCCTTGAGCTCTTTGAGAGCTTCACCAGTGATTTGTTTTTATTCTCTTAAAATTGTAAGACTGTCATCATTCTAAGCAGCTACATTATCTATACCCCTGAGTTGGTAAAGAATTGCATTTAACTTACTGCAGATGATGAGACATTCTCCTGTCTAAAATAAAAAAAGAGAAGTGCAAGGTGGAGATGTCAGTACTCTCTCTCCAGTGGTCTTGTGTGAGTATCTGACATTCTGACTTTACTCTTTTAAGAAGCCTACGCATGCTCACCTCATACTGAAAGTAATTACTCAAATGCTGCTATCCATGAGGACTTGCAGAATAGAAAACTAGGTAAACTTCAGTAATAGCTCTAGGCCTTGTCGGAGCTGTAGGTCATTCTCATCTAAGACTTGCTATCATCAATTGAAACATTGCCCTTCCCTTTTTTAGGGCCTCATGGATATGTGGTATGCTCTGCTGCCCAGACACCCCAATTTTTAGTACCCTACATAGAGTCTCCTTTTGGAGACAACAATCCGTGCTCTGGAATCTTTTTTGTACTACCCCTTGTCAAAAATTACTTAGACTGGCTTGTTTTTTTTTCTCTGGCTTGTCTTCCTTCCCCCAACTAGACTGAATTTCTACAAGGATCTCTGTCTGCTTTCTTCACAGATGGATCCAAAGCACCTGTAATAGGATCCAGCGCATGGATTGGCAAATAGAATGAAAAAATGAACCTACTTATATTAATATGTCAGTTACCTCTGAAGGCTTAAGTCAGAGGCTACAGAGACAGATACGATCAATTAAAAATGTTCTTTTTGTTCTAGAGTCCTTGAGACTTTTTTTTTAAGTTGGAAACTTACATTTAAAAATCTAACTTCTCTCATAAAAGTGGAACAGCTGATAATAGTAGCAAATTGGGGCCCGGCCTTCCCATTTCTCATCTCCTCCCTGTTGGTTCCTGTGCCCCACAGCTGTATCAGTTCTGTATTAAGAAACGAGTGATGGGTTTTAGAATATTAGTGGTATTCATCTACCTCCCCTAGATTACCTTTTCTGTTGATAATACTAGAAGATGAGTTAACGACTCCACTCTTTAAGCATTTCCTTTTCAGTAGAGATTTGTGTATTACTTCGACTATTTTAAAGACAAAATGTATAATCACATGGTTGCAAATTTCACTCAGTATGGCAGGAGAAATAATTTGGTACATCTTCCAGGTCACACCATGGAGGTGATTGCCTTTTATTTCTATACATAGATTCTAGGAAAAACAAAGATCTCAATGTTTTTCTCAATTTCCCGATGGCTGTTTTCCCCCCACACCTCCAGAGGGTCTGCAGTGTGTGTTATCTCTTAATAATTCTTTCTATATTTAAATGTTGTTTTTTTCCAAATAACCATATTCAGAGAGCTGTTGCAAAATCTTATCTAATGTTTATTAATTCACTATGGATAGGGTATTTAATTTTTCTGCAATGATGACGTGACCACATCTACTTAGCACACCCTGTAAGCAGCCAATTAGAAGCCACCTGGTGACGGAGATTCCCAAAGGTGCTCCAGGAAGACCACTCAGGCCTCAAAGGAATTTTTCTTCTTGTTTGGCCATGCACATAATTAAGAATCACTGGATATGAACAAACCACTAGTTTGTTCACATTTTAGGGAACTTGGCAGCTTATGAGAGACATATCTCTTTGTATCTGATTGGCTAAGGACCAGACTAATATCACAGATATTCCTGCTAGTAAGGTGGGTTTGGGGCATGGAGAGGAAATAATACCAGAAAAGATGGCTATAACTATGACTTTACATAGGTAGTTAACAAAATCAAATCATCTTAATATATTAAAGTATAATTTCTATTAGTTGAAAATTATTGGACTTTGAGATAATAGTGTACAACTTTACCTTGACATGCTTCTTTGGCCTATGTGTTTTCTAGACACGCATTATTTTATTATTATATTATTATTATTAATTATTATTATTATTATTTTGGTTTAGAAAACCTACTTTTTAAAAAAGTAACATTTATCCAATATATGCATTTTCATCTAACATCTAGGTACTTTTCATGTTTAAGAAGGCACAGATAAACAAAAGCCAAATGAAGTTGTTTTGCTCTCCTAGAATTTAGATTCTAGTTGTGGTATAATAAGTAAATGAGGAAACATAGTCTGTCAAGTAGAGCTGCAATGGGTAAAAAAGGCAAAAACTCAAAAGAGGGTATGAGGAGGGCAGTGATGCAAGGCAAGGAATGATCTTTTACATAGTAAAGTCAGGGGGAAAAAGGTATTTGAACTAATACCTGAATGGAACAAGGGAGACAGGCGTGGGCACAGCATCCCAAGGAGGAGGGTCCATGGGTGTGGAGACCCCAGCGCATTGTGCGCAGGGTACTCAAGCACTCACAAACTGGCCAGCCAGGCTGGAGAGCCATGAGTGTGAGAAAGTGGAGCCAGGGAGCAAACTTGTAAGGTCTCCTGGGGCACTGTGAAAAGTTGGGAGGTTATGTCAAATCTGATGGGAGCCTTTGGAAAATGTTCAGTAGGGAAGTAATTTGATAAGATTTTATTTTAAATCCAGTTATCAAACTAACAATGTAGAGGTACTGATACCAGTCATATTTTTATTCACCATGTGTTATGTACTAAGCACTTTTACATGTATTATCTTATTTCATCTTTATAACAACTGGATGATAGTGTCAGAGTGACTGTTCTCAGAGGAAAGATGAGGCACTAGCCATGCAGTTGGTCATGAGTAACTTGCCTACAGTCACACAGGTAGTAAGTTGCAGAGCCTGGCTTTAAAAAGAGGTGGTGTTTTTAAATTCTTTTGTGGAGTGCCACACTCTATGACACCTAGATATGGCTGTTTTCTCCTCCTGTTCATTTTTATCATTGTATCCTCAAGTGAAAGGAACCTGAAGTTTCACTTAGATTAAGACCTCCCTATTTTTCTGGACATTTTTAAAGTGTAAGAGTGATGCTATCATGCAGAGCAATATTGTCTTCTAATTAAAAAATCAGAATATGTTAAAGAATCGCCTCCAAATGAAATCTCCTAATTAAATAGTTCCTATTTTTAATCTGTAAGTTACTGCCATTGATCCCCTTAGTAATTTGAGTATTTTTTTCAATCCTTTAGAATTATTCTAAAAAAGGAGACCAGAGGTGTCCCCAGGCCTCCATAGGGGTACAGGTGTGTAAAGACAGTGTGTGCAGGAATTCTGATTAGTTTACTTGAATCTGAGCAGAACTGCTTCTCGGATGTTTTATATTTTAGGAAGGAGGGGGATGTACCGCTCATATGCTGCAGCTCACTACTAGGCCAGCGATAGCCAGGGAGTCCACGTGTAGCAATCTGGTGAGGGTGGTCTTGCCCAAATATAAATTAGTATCCCTTTCCATCGCACAAGTGCCCCATTCAGAAGAATGAATTGGATGGCCACCCTTAGTGATAGTTCTGTCAAGAAAGTGGTGGTAGGTAGAGTGACTTGAGGTCTATGTTTCAGGATGTCTGGTAGCAGCTGCCAACCCCTGAATTCAGATTTATTTCAATAACAAATGAGTTAATCAAAGTGAGAAGATTATGCAAAGGATATGATAGAAGAAAATGCTATATTAATTAAAATTCTGTCTCTTTAACAGCCCAAAAAGAGCATAAGATGGAAGAAAGTCACTTGGAGAATGCCCAGAAAAGGTAAGCAACTCTCACTTGACCCAATTCTTTCATTGGTGCACCGCTTTTTATATTGTTATTAAGTACATTCACACTGCTGTGCAGTCATCATCACTGTCCATTTCCAGAAATTTTCATCTTCTCCAAATGAAACTCTATACCCATTAAACCATAACTCTCCTCCTCTACCCAGCCCCTTTCCACCACCACCCTACTTGCTGTCTGTGAGTTTGCATAATGAAGAAACCGCATGGAAATGGAATCATACAGTATTTTTCCCTTCATGACCGGCTTATTTCACTTAGCATAACATCTGACTAGCCATTATTTTGGCCCCATTTGTTCAGACGATGCACTCAGGCAGTAAGATTTTATCAGGAACTAAAGTGAAAGCACTGTAACAGGATGTGGGAGTTTTTTCCCCAACAAGTGAGAATCATCCAGAAGTGACTGGTGCCTCATCCACACATCCTGACACTATTTCCATCTATTTGGCTCTCCTCCATTACTCTGCCCCTGAACCACTTCATGGAAGTTAGAAACTTAACAGTCCTTCTTAGCACCACAACTAAATTAAACCAATTATTACAAACATCTAAGACACCTTTCTCAGATCTTAGAGGATATTATAAACAAGGGACTAGTGGAGGGAAGGGACTGACCTCTTTATGTGTAAAATTCTTTCAGAAATTAGAAGAGAACTCAAAGGTCTTCAACCTCTTGCCTGCTTCAGGCCCCTTCTTTACTCTTCACCCTTAATAGACTCCAGAGTGGAACCATCTACCTCACCCAGTGGAGCCCAGCAGTCATGGGCTGTGATCCATTAGAGATTTTTTCTTTCTGTCAGTTGACCAACTTAGTCAGGTTGGCTGCCCCTCCCCCTTAGAAGGGTGAGTGGGAAATATCAAGGCACTTACCTCAGAAAACTGAGGTGAATTTTTCTGTTGCCAACTCTATAAAGAGTACTGGAAATTGAAATGGGAGGTAGGGGTAGGAAACAGCATAGAAGGGAAAATGAGCCATAGACATGCGTGAAGAAAGGAGTTTCCTAGCTATAAATTTAAAGGTAAATGAGCAAACGCTAGAAATAAGCCATTTCCATTTCATCTACCCACAATGTTCTATAATTCTGAAAGCCTGGAGTTAATGCCACAGCTCTGCCTGATGGTACCAATACCCTCCCCTATTTCCCACTGTAATTGTCGGTAAAATTAAAATACAGATAAAGGTGAGGTTCAGGCAAATCTCACATTTCCCTGAGTGCAGACATGTTCTTGAATCATGATTAGTATCCTCACATGATCATCTTTGCAGACCAAGACAATTAATGCGGTTATGTTTTTAGAGTTTTCTGTCCCTTCAATCCACCCTCCCCTAGATTAAACATCTCTTCCTCAGTGTGTAAAACCAGTATGTCTGTATTATAGAAATATTCAGATTGCAGGAAAGAAACCATCAACAAGGGCACATGGGTATCGGGCCAAACACAAACAGAAACAAGGTTTCCAGGGTGACTGACAAATTTTGAATACTTCTTCAAGATTCTTGCTCAAGGAAAAGGGGGCCCACCTTAGAGAGGCCGAAGCTGCTGCTGTGCATTAGCTATGCCGAGGGGGGTCATAAATTTTGGTTGTCAGCGTTTTCCGTGACTTTGTGGTGAAGGTAGTCTAGCTTTCATGTCATACATGAAATATGTTCGATCCCATCTTTAATGTAGAAACCACAGTTGTTTGGTTACACTCTTTAAGGAGGTTGGTGGTCAGTGTTGCAATATTTGTGTGAGATTTAGTAAATTCTTATGTTTTATTCTCAAGAGAAACAATTTACTCTGAGGCTAAGGAATATTTGCTTTTCCTAAGCAGTTTCTGAAGGCATGCATGTAAAACAATAAGTGGATGTGTTCCGCTTTGGCATCTCAACACTCTAAAAGTAAAACGGTTTACTTTGCTACAGGCTCTTTGAGATAATCATTGTCTGTACTTTAAAAATGTTTAGTTGAATTAAAAAGATACACATCAGACAATGAATTATTGCAGAAGAAAAGGAGATAGGGACTAGAATAGACTATAAAATTTTTTTACAAGTTTCATGAGACAAAACATTAGAAATCTAGAAATCAACTTTTGAAAGTTCAAAGCTATGTTAGTTATCTGCTGACAAATAAAAATTTCAAAAAGTATGATTACTACTCCATTAGATAAGCTTCTCCTGGTCTTTAAATACCAGCAGTTTTCAGGCCCAGATTTCAGAAAGGTTTTAGGAATCCGTCATCTGTGAATCAAAATTGCATTTGAAAAGAAGAGATTTTAACTTGGGGAAAACTACTGTAGACCATATCAGATAGTTATGGGTTCATATTTTAGCTTTTAGTTTTTCCTTGAACAAAGGGATAACAGGGACATCAAATCAGGCACATCCTCAGAGCAATTTTATCTTTGTCAAAGTTGCCAATTTCATCTTTGTCAAACTCTGTGATAACTCACCAAGTAACACTAGATCTCTGAAACTGCAGAAGCATCTGCAGAGCTGCTCTCCTCCCAAGTTCTGAAGGCTTCGGCTCTTTAGAAGAAGTTCACTTGCTTTCCTTGATTCTAAAACACGTAAGGGAATAATTCTGAAAGTCAGCATTTCCTTTACTTTCATACCTCCTTTTATATTTTAGCAAGTGGGTCTTACAAATTGCCTGGATATAGAGCTATCAGGAGTACATGCTTGGCTTCAGTTTAGAGTTGGAACTGGTGAGGCCTACAGGCTGAAAACATGATTTTCTCAAACTCTGTGATAACTCACTAAGTAACACTAGATTCTGAAACTGCAGAATTTGCAGTCTTTTGACCTCACAGTCTACCTTTCAAATAACACCAGAGGTGTTGGGGTGATCCTTAAAACACCACAATTCTTGTTTCTGTGGTTTTTACTGTGTCCTGCTTGAAAATAAGAATATAATCTCTTCCTTCAAGGACATATAGTGAATGACTTTCTCTATTAATGCATGAATGAATATTTTCCTGTATATAAGGTATTTGTAGGAAGAGAGGAGATGAATGATGTGGTATGCTGGGGTGATACGTGCTAGGCATGAGACAGTGGGCCACTGTGTCTAAGGTAGACATGAACAGTGACTTTTATTTTCTAAGTACGTGAGCAATAGGAAAATAAGCATCTTACTGAGAATCACGGCACCCAGGTTCTAGGCCTAGCTCTACCAAAGATAAGGTCACTCAGTCTTTCCAGGCTCTGTTTTCTCATCTGTCAAATGTATATGTTAAATGAATTGATGTATAAGTCCCTTCTAATTCTAAATCCCTTTAACTCTGTTAGAAATTCATGGTCTGTTCCTATAAGTTATATAACTCTACTTCATTATTACCATACTGCAAGCAATATAATTTTCATTTTGAAGGAAATGAAAATATATACTATTGTGTATACATTTGGTTTTATCAGTATTTTGACTGCCACACCTCTAAGAGTTCTGCCTGAGGAGAAAAAGGACATGGCTGGATTTTTTTCGAAGTTTAGTAAATATGCTCAGTGGGATACTATTCAGCTATTAAAAAAAAAAAAAAGACAAACCTTGCCATTTACAACATGGGTGTAACCGTAAGGAACTATGTTAAGTGAAATAAGTCAGAAATAGACAAATCCCAATGATTTCACTTATATGTGGGATATAAGGAAATAAAGCAAAGGAACAGACAAAACTAAAACCTTGGTTGCAGAATTGAGGGTCTAGCAGGGGAGAAGGGAGAGGAGTGAAGGGGAGGGTGCAAGTGGTCTGTGGTGGAAGACTGTGGATTCTTTGGAGTTGAATGTGGTATGCTAACACATATTTAAAGAGATGTGCACCTATACCCCTAAATCGTATACAGTGCTGTCAACCAACATTACCTCAATGAAAAATGATACAATTTTTTTAAAAGGAAAGGAAAATAGACATTGCTGCTTTTTCCCCCATTACTGGTTTGCTCTAAAATATGTATGTTTGGAATTATAAGAAGAGTCCCTTAAGAAATTACTGCGGTTATTGCCTTTCTCCACTTATGTACTTTCAGTCTTTTAATAACTGGGAGCCAAAATTCCCTAACCAGTAGTTTTAATTTGCATTAAAAACAGATTTATTATTTACAGAAGCACAAAGAATTTATGGGATTCAGAGCTGCAGCTCCAGCTTGGATCTCGCCTAATCATAGCCATGGAATCAATTAACAGTTCATCTGCAAAATGTGATAAAATCTTATGAGATACATATTGCCCAATAACTGAGAACGAGATGAAAGTATGCTCCATAATAGTAATGGGGCTTCAGGGTTTTACAATCACCATTGAATAGAGTTCCATTAGGAACTCAGTATTCAGGATGGTCACAAAAACTTGCTGTGTCTGAACAGATGATAGCATTGAGTAATAAACCTAACCAGCCATTCCTGCTTTGATTAGTTTCCAACACCCTAGAAAAGGGGGCCATGTATTTATGTGTTTTTGCTCATGGCAAATGAGCTTGTGAGGCATGAGGTGGGTAGGGGGCAGTGGGGAGGGGGAGATTGAGTGCAGAGCTATAAATTGCTGCAAAACTAGTGCCTCCAAGAAGGGCTGCTTGGGAGGCCTTAGGAGCTGGGTGTCCATGGGGGGCTCCCATGGGGTAGGTCAGGAGTTCTCAGTGATATCTGGGAATCTTCTTTGGAAAAAGTAGATTGTCTTTCTGACTAAGTTGGCAATCCTATTTTAAGATCAGAGATGGTGTTTCATCCAAACCTTTCTATGCCCTCAATTATATCTATTTTTGTGCATTGGTGGTTTGTATTCTTATATTATGTAGTCTCAGGCTTTTATTTTATCCTTGAGAAAATAGGGAGTCCATGCTGAGTGGTTGACCCAAGATTTCAAAGTCAGCAGATGCCAAAATAAGGAGAGAAGGGTCTCTTGATTTTCCATGACACACTCCGCAGATTCACTCTCCCCAATGGTCACTTTTCTAACTGACCACCACTAATGCTGCAAAATCATGTCATCAGCATACCCTGTGACCATGACACACACAATGAAGAGCAAGTTAGTAATATAGGTTTGAGAGGAACAAAAAGTTTAAACAGCCTTTCCTATACCTGCTTCCACCTCTAGATTATACATACTGATTGTAGGTGGGTAAGAGGTACTATCTTGGGATGGTTTTTAGCAAATAGATTTTTCTGAGGCTTGGGATAAACCACAGTGAGCGAGTAAGAACCTGGGCTGCTCAGAGCAATGTGAAAAACTATCCCCAGTGCTCCCTCTCTGGATAAGTTTTGGTGTTGACAGCTGTCTCACCTTTTACTTCACCTTTTCCCCCTTACAGTTTTGAAGCAATAGTAGGCTACTTTGGGATGAAACCAAAGTCCGGTGAGAAGGAGATCACACCAAACTACGTGTTCATGGTGTGGTACGAGTTCTGCAGTGACTTCAAGACGATCTGGAAACGGGAGAGTAAAAGCATATCTAAAGAAAGGTAAGGCTCTGATAAAGTCATAAATCTCCCCCTCGAAGTGTGCCTATTTCATACCTGTCAGGGTTTCTTCCAGATAGAACAGACCTTGAGGAAGGATATTTGCCTAGGGGTTCAAGGGGAGACTCTGGGGGAGGCTTGCTGTCCACACAAGCAGATACACTCACGTGATTTGATAAGTTACACTTTCTTAACCCCTTCCAATTACTAGCTAGTAAATGAAAGGGGAGCTGTGCTAATTTGCAACAGATTGCTTCTCTGTGTGTTTTCATGTTGGCCCAGGCTAAATGAGGCAGCCTTGCTGGGCAGACAGTACAGACAAATAAAAGTGAATGCTTTTCCCATTAATATACTGAACTTGCATCAAAGGGAAATCTCTACGACTCAGGCCACACTTAACACAGTGTTGAAGCCCCGCTCTGGATTTACAGCGCCACTTCTGACTCCCTGTATCCTGCTGAGGACATCAAACTGCTTGCCGCTAGGCCTCATTGCAGCCTCCTGATTTTATTAGTTGGGGGTAGAGGAAAACTCTGGGCTCTGAATGGGGAGGAGGGTGCTCAGTCTCCTCAGAGACTGAATTTGGCCCTGTTTATCAGAAGGAGGAAAAAAAGCATTTGTGCTCTATCACCGTTTTGATCAGGTTGCCACTGTCTACAAAGGGTGACATGGGTTTCAACTTCAAGCAAATCTTGCCACTTCTTGTGAGGGCAGATGTAGGAGAGTGTCATTCTGAGTGGAAAAGAAGGACACAGACAAATACAAGCAAAGGATAGGAAAATGATTTATTTAATGATACCATCTACATCTTACTAAACATTAAAACCTCAAAATCCATAATTCAGTATTTTTCTTTTTGTAATTAAGGGAAAGTGTGCCGTATATTAACATGCACACATACCCCCCAAGATGTCTCACCTTAAAAAACTGTTTTATGGGTATTAGAGATGTGCACCCCAATATTCCTGAGTTTCTAAATATTTTTTCATGAATTTTTTCCAACACTTGCTTTCTTCCTAAACAACAACAACAGCAAAGACCTTCTAAAAATGATATTAGCACATCTTGTCTCACACATTGTCTCTTCAGAAATGAGGGTATTGAAGCTGATCTGTCCATTTTATAGGTACATGGAAGCTGGAAAAATTAGGTGACATCAGTAAGAAAATAGATTGTTGATAATAGCATTGAAAAAAGTCCTACAACGTCTGCTACCCTATGGTTGCTCTTACCCAGTGCTGCTTAGTTAAGCCTTTCAACTGAAATAGGCTTGTGTGTAATGCATTCAGTGTTTTGCAAGTCTCTTAGGAAAGTGAGCCTGGCTCCTCTCCCTCTGACTGGGCTGCCTCTGCCCCCTCAGCCCTTCATGTCCACACCTTACAACCTGACAGGGTGTGCACAGCAGGGGGTCTTGAATCCCAGCCCTCACTTCAGGTTTTGTACCTCAGATTTTAAGCAGAGTCTTTAGCGAATTTGTCATTGTAGTTGGAGTCCTAAAAAAAAAAGTCCTAACCCCCCCCCCAAAACCATCAGAGAGATAATTGATCACTTTTCCTTTTAAATAACTTCCTCTCGCAATACTGAGCTGTATTCCAAATTCAGTTTTCCCCTCTCCCGGAAGTTACACCAAAACGGCTGTGGCTCTGTGGTGGTGATGTATCAAACTGTCCTTCAAAATGACTCTTGTATGATTCTTAGAAGAAGACATTTGAGGAGTTGCTTCCTGGGTGCAGCTGGTGAATTGCCTGCTTCACACTCTGTAAACCAACACCTTCCAGGGGTCATGACTTCACAGGCTCCTTTCAGTTCTCCTCCTTCAGCAATTTCAGGGGTCTCTTCATTCCAGCTGTGCTTTGTGAGATGGATCACCAAGGTTTCCAACCTAAAACAACATCTCTGAAAGTTAATGACAGCTAATAAAATATTTTGGAAGCAGTTTGTTTACAAAAATGGGTTTGTTAAAAAGTGGTGGCATATTATGTTTAATTACTGCTCATCCAGTTAAACAAACTGATTAATATCTGGGGTTTTCTTGTGATGTGAGGATTTTTTAAATTGTCTTCAATCTGCTAAGGCTTTTAGCTCTTAAGCTGTGAGAATCACACTTCCGTTATAGGACAGCAAATTATCTTGGTTTGTTTGATTACAATTAAATGGGAAGTAAGATTGCTTTATTCTCACATCTATTTGGTGATGTTTGATATTATCATTTTTTATTATACTTTTCCTATAAATCCAATGAAACCCAAACAACTCCAAATGTCAGAAAATTACACATAATGGCAAGTCAACAATAACACCAAAAAAGAAAACCTGATAGCTTATAATTATTAAGGGGAAAAAAAGCTATATTTTGGGATCCCATCCAAAGAGATTTTACACACTTGACTTAAAAATATATTTGAAGACTAGATAAAACCTCAGCAATCATTGGGGAAAAGTAAGGATCATTATTAGTATTTTTTAAAAGGATAAATTCAGTTCCAAGTGAAGTGGTGAATACTGCTTCCCATCCTGTGAAGTCAGTTTTAGGTGGTAGGAAATATGTACTTCTTGTTCTTCTTAGCACAGCTCCCTGGAATATACATTTACTTAATGCAAGTTGAGGTGGATGTAGAAGAACAACAGGGAGTCCAGCGCAATCTCTGACCTCCCAGGTAGTTGTCTTAAAATATTTCCATGTCCATGTTCCTAGAGTGAAAATGAAAATGATCATTAAACTGGTATGGGGTACAAATCCACATTTGAGAAGAGATCTAGTATTTCACTGGAGATATGGTTGACCTGCAGATTAACTCTGCTTAGGAAAACAAGGGTAGAAGAGAAGAGCAAGCTACTATAGGATGGTAAATTGATGGCACTCAATTTTGCTTAGCACTTAAGCATTATTAGACAAAATAGTGAACTTGTGCCTTCAGGGCCCTTTCCCTCACCCTTCAGTCTGTGCCCCAGCCCCCAAGTCCTCATACAGCCCTTGGCACTGAAACTCATCTTCCAGTAAAATGTACTAGGTTCTTCTCTTACCCCTTCTGAGTACAGGTAGTGTCCAATTGTAGATAAAGGTCCTTAAGTAGAAAGGTGAAACTAGTTTTGTGGGTTTTTGGGTTTTTTTTTTTTGTTTTTTTTTTAAACGCCATTAATTTGCTTTGTGATTGTTGCTTGGGGATCTCAGTTGTCACATCTGAACAGTGTAAGCAGTGTAAGTTTGGGGGTAAGCAGGAACTAAATGTTCACCATTTGAAATTCTATGAATCTAGAAATGACTTGGTTTTTATATTCTGAGGAGCTATGTGTTTCATGTTTGAGATAATGTATCTTGCCTTTGCTCTTGGATTCATTAGAGCCTCTATTGGGCGATACCAAGCCACTGGCCAGTGGTCAAAGGGGGAAGAGTTGGGGACTTTTGTTGCCTTCTTGGACTTGGCCTGAGGTACCCAGTTCTTTCCCTAATATATTAATTTTGGCTTTGAAGATCACAATATTTAGCTGAACATGTACACCCACAGATATTTTTCTCTACTCATCTGTACCCAACATTGCATTGGGTGGTTTATTATGGTAATATTAATATCAAGATTTTTTTCCTGAGATTTTTATTCATCAAGATTTTGCCTTTTCATGTTCTTTTGTAGTTATTCCTTTGGATATCTTGTAACACACATCTCTTGCATCTATAAAAACAACAGACAATCCAAGTATGGCCATAATTGCAGGGAGGCAACCTAATTTTTGCTGCTACTTTGTTAACTATTCTTTATTCACTTTCTGCATTTTCTTTTCTTTCCTTTTTTAAATGGCTGTACTGCTGGTTTGCAGTATTATAGATGTTTCAGAAATACAGCTGCACACCTCAATATGTATATACCCCATATCACCTGCTTTATTTTTCTCTCACCTTCTGATTTATTTCACCTACCATAATCACCTCAACTTTTATCCATACTATTGCAAAAGGTAAGATTTCAACTATTTTCATAGGTAAGTAATAATCCATTCTCTCTGTATACCACATCTTCTGTATTCATTTATCTGCCAGTGCTCCCTTAGGCTGCTTTCATGTCTCAATTACTATGCGCAGTACTGTGGTGAACAAAGGGTTGCATATATCTTTTAAAACCATTTTTGTCATATTCTTCAGTGTCTTTTTTTATTTACTCTAGAAGAGAAGACTCTGCCTTACAAAATGTTCCACCATTTAGGGTATCTTAAGACTGCTCCCCACGTATGCCCACACATGCATACATATAGGCCACAAACCACCCACAAAATGAACTATGAATTTGCAAAAGGTAAAGAAATCCCAGAGGAGTCATGTCTCTAGGAATAAAGTCTTGAAAAGTCATTCATTGTGAGCCAAAGCAAACTTTAAAAGTGCCATTTAAAAAACCCATAATGGGTATGTAATGAGTGAATAAGTAGTTGGGTGAATTTTATGTGAAATGCAAATAAGAAATTTCATTATACACATAGCTATAATTTACACCATGGGGAAATGGATGGTTTGGTTTGTTTTTTTGTTTTTTGGTTTTTCTTACTTTAGTTCTACTAAACCCCAACAGAGTTTTTAAGTATGTCACTTGGACTATTATGGTTAATTATGCAACTGCCATACCCTTGATGGCAGATAGGTCAGAGCTGTTGTGGAGTTATCCCAAAATTGTTCTCAGAGCTCCCTACTGCTCAGGTCACATTAGGACCAGGATTTGGGGACCTAGAGAAGCCACCACTCAACCCACAAAGGAGCCATTGATTGCAGTGTAGACATTGCAGGAATTTTTCTCTTTATATTATGAAATTATTACTGGAAAAAGTTCCATAAACTAAAATTTTTATTTATTGAATTCTGCTTTCTGACTTACACACATACATGATCATTCAGCAAGTTCTAGCAAATTGGCTTTCTTTTCCCTATCCTTTTGTTATGAGGCTAAATATTTTATAAGTACTTAACTGCTAAGAAACTTTATATTATAAGGGACCCCTTTATTGGTAGAAATAATCACTCCCTAGTTAATTGGCAGAACTTTGAATCCTCCTAAGTCACATTTGAGGGCAGTTCTATACAAATACACAAACACCCAATGTCTCAAAGAGGAAACTTAAAAACAGAACTATCATAATGAATAAAACCTGGTTCCCAAGCAATACATTCAAATACTTCAGCAAATTAAAATTATGCTGTGAATAAGAATAGAAAACTGAAAACTAGTAAAAATTATAAAATCCTTGATTTTAAAATGCCAACACTCCTTTGGCAATCTTTCCTCTAGAAATTATCCTTCCAACTATTTTCTTATCCTTCAAACTTCTTAATAGAAGAGTTTCTATTCATTTTTTCCCTTCCTTTTTCTTAGCATACACTTCTTTCTGTATCAGTAGGAACAGAATATAGCTGTCATAACAAAGACTAAAATAACTTACTTAAATAAGAAAGGTTATCTTGCTCTTCTATAGCAATGTACTTAGATATCAGGGCCTCTGGTTCCTTCTCTCTGGTGGTGGCCATCATTCACATCATGATGTTGAAATTGGCAGGCACCATATCCACCTCTACACTTGCTGAGTTCCAGCCAGTAGAGTGGGGAGGTTTAGGGGGTCCACTTTCAGGGAAGTGACCTAGGATGTGCACATTCTTTTTTTTTTTTTTTTTTAGACTAAGTCTGCTTGCTGGTTTTACCTGTGGAACCGCAGGCTCACGTTGCCCGGGGTATCACAGACTCAAGCTTCCCATGTAGCTGGGATTACAGGCATGCACCAGCACACCCAGATATTTTTTGGGACTAGGTCTCACTGTGTTGTCTCGAGCGGTACTCAAACCATGATCCCTAGCCCCAGCCACTTCATAGGCTGAAGCTTAGAGGCACGAGCCACCGTGCCTGGCTTGGATGTACACATTCTTCTTTGGGTAAAACTTAGGCTCTTAGGCTGGGCATAGTGGCACATGCCTGTAAGAAGCAGCCTAGGAAGCTGCGGCCGGGGTCAGGGATCACAGTTCAAGTCCCACTGGGGGCACATAGTGCAACCTAGTCCCAAAAAAATAGCTGGGCATGGTGGTGCGTGCCTGTAATCCCAGCTACCTGGGAATCTGAGGCTGGGAATTGCTTGAGTCTGTGGTACCCCGGGCAACGTGAGCCTGCAGTTCCACAGGCAAAAATAGTGAGACCTAGTCTCAACAGAAATTGAAACAAAACAAAACTTAGGCTCTTGACCAAATTCAGAGCAGACCAGGAAATGCTGGCTTACCTGGGAGCCACACATTCAACTAAAGCCTCGTGGGCTCCATTACTAAAGGGCAGGGAAGAAATGTATGCTGAAATCATTAGTGGACTTAGCCACATTTCCTAACCATGAAATCAAATCACTCTTTTAACTCATTGCTACCTACTGGTTTTTACATCGATGACAGTTTCTTCTGTCTTGAAAGACCTCATTGCTCTAACGGTTTTCTAAGTCTGTTTTATAAATGTGACCTCTCTTCCTTCACTAGCCCCTCTTTTCTTCTATTCCTTAAGTCTGGCACTTCCCCGAGGTTCCAATCTGTTTTTTACCTTATATTTTCTCCCTAGCTAGTACCAATTATCTTATAGCTTCATTTATCACCTCTTTGTCAAAGCCTCTCAGATTTTCTTACTACAACCAACCTCTTTTTTAAGTCTTGGACCCAAACTCCTGCTGCATACAAATATTCCCACTGGATGTCCAACCTTCATCTGCAGTTCAATATGTCCCAGACAGACCTTATTGTACCTCAACTGAGGCCTAATCCTCTTCAGTTCCCTAACGCTCACTTGTACTACTACACTTCCCCCTTCAAAGTAAAAAGGAGCTTGAAACCTGAATCATCTCTAATGCAACAGCATTCATGTTCCGCCAGTTGCTGACATCTCAGTCTTCCCTCCTCGGTGATTAGTCTTCTTTACCCTCTGCATAGTTACTCTACCCTAAGTTCAGGACATCCTTTTTTACCTGGATTATTGAAACATCCTTCTGACATCTGCCTTTCTGCATATACTTTTTCTATGTCCTCTTTAATGTCTCTTAACATTACATCCAGCCAACTTGCTGAACAGAAGTTTGGCCATATCAATTTCTTTAAACAAAATTCTATTTTTTATTACTGATGAAATTAAGGGAAGATAAATAGCCATGATTAGTATGCATGTTCATTAACTTAGTGTACCTTTGTCACATCCCTAAAGAGGTGCTCTTTTAGTAGTTAAGCACAGAGGGAGAGAGTGAATTGCATTAACAGGGTTTCACTAGCAAGTAATGAATAAGATAAAGACCTCAGTTGTATTTGACACTAAAGCTTGAGCTCTTTCAGGTTTGCATTTTATTTCTAAAATGAGAGCATGAATCTCCAAAGTCATGTCTATACCTCACTTCCAACCTCATTTCCTGCATACTCATCCCCTCTGAGTCCACCGTGATGACTCACTTTTCTTCTACCTGTATAGTCACAACTTGTGTTCTCATTGGACGATTTATTTCTTGCTATTACTGCTTTCATAAGGAAGCAACAATGAATTTTCTCACATATTGAAAATATTGGCATCACGACGTAACTTTAAGTCATATAGCATAATGGTCTGTTTTATAGGTTCAGCTACCATCCATCTCACATCCCACATCTCACATAGATATGACAAACAGAAAAGAAAAAAATAAAATAAATAAGTAAACAAATTTCTCCTCATGAGACTCTTAAGATTTACATTCTTCACAACTTTTCTCTATATCATACAACAGAGTTAGCTATAACCATTACATCCTAATACTTATTTGTCTTATAACTGGAAGTTTATACCACTTAACCATTAACCTCCAACTCCCCTCTTCCCACCTTTGTCTATAATAACTTTAGTCTAATCTCTTTTTCTAGGAGTTGAGGTTTTCGGTTTTCCTTGTTTTTAGATTTTACATATAAGCAAGATCATACAGTGTTTCTTTCTCTGACTTATTTCACTTAGCATAATGCCTTCTAGGCCCATCCATATTACTGGGAATGTTTAGGATTTCTTCATTCTTAGTGGTTGAATAATATTCCTCTTGTTCGTTCTCTTGCTCTGTGTGTGTATACATATCACAATTTCTCTATCTATTCGTCTTATTAGTGGATGCATAGATGTCTGTGTCTTAGCTACTGTAAATAATGCTGCTATGAAATAGGGTAGCGGGGGGGGAACAGCTATCTTTTAGATTTAGTTTTCTTTTTCCTTTAGTTATAGTATCAGGAGTAGAACTGCTGGATCATAGTTTAAATTTTTTAGTTTTGGGATATTGTTTCCCATAGTGACTGCTACAAATGCACATTCCCACCAGCAGTGCACAGGGATTACTTTTTCTGCATATTTATTACCTCTGGGCTTTTTGATCATAGCCATTTTGATAGATATGTGACATCTCATTATGGTTTTAATTTGCAACTCTCTAATAACTGTGTCTCACTGGATAATTACTTTGCACTGTTTTCTTGATTATTTCCTACTGGTCAAAATATAGTCATTCTCTAAGTACTGTCTCTAAAACCACTTCTTCTAGAAATTTTCTGAAATGCCCCTATATAGAACTTTCTCTCCCTCTGGCTACTGAAATCCTGTTTTTCTTACCATCCTTTAACACTTAATTCACACCAACTTGTTATTTTAGCAGTTTATATATTCTTTCCCAACTCTAGGACACAGACTCATTTCTTATATCTTCCAATGTGCATTCTCAAGTACAGTGCTTAATAGATGTTTATTGGATGGAAAGACCCTCAAAACACAGTATAAAATGATATTAAGTAAGTGTTGAAGATTCTGGATGGTATGAGAGTTTGAAGGAAGAGTGACCCTAAAACTATGAAGGCCAGGGAGAGTTTTGAGGAAAATATTTAGCCATTAAGTAGGACCACCCTCAACAGAAAGTCGTAGATGAGATTCAGTGGGGAAATGTTGGCGATCTGCTATTCTGAGTTCTGGCAAGTCATTCAAATCACCTGGAAGCTTCATAAAACAGTAAAGAGATCTTCTGATTCATCTCAGAGTGGATCCAGGTATCTGCAGTTTTAGAAAACTCCCCATGGAGATAGAAGAAAACACACACGCGCGCACACACGTGCACACACACACACACACACGTGCACACACACATTTTGTGTTTGATTGCCTCCATAAATGTCTTGGCTTACTTATCCCTTGCTTAAATAGAACAGGTAAGCTTTGGAAGCGAAAAGAAGGAAACCCCTTCCTGAATGATTTTTAATGATATTAAGCCAAATTTAAGAACTATTAGCTTTACTTGATCCTATAGGTCTCGTCCCACTCTTATTTCCTGTGACTTCAGGTGGGAAAGTGAGCAAGCATTGATAGAGTGGATGCATTTGGCTACTAGAGAAGGAAGGTGGAATATGTTCTTGAAGATCACACAGCAAAAGCTGTGACTGAGGGAACTCCATACACACTCAGATAATCACATAATGTGATTTCTGGGCCAATCTATCTACCATTTTTTTCTGCCCTTCTCTCAGTACTGTCTAAACCAGTCTCTCATGTGTTTGTATGCCTATAATATAAATTTGCAGCACTCAGTCAGTTTCATTTAAACAATTTGAAAATGCCTCAGTGCTTTAAAAATATCCATTAGGTATGAAGTGCCACACAAATAACAGGTGCTGTTCTGGAAAATTTTAAGTCTAGTGATCACACATGGCCTCTTCATAAAGTTTCCTCCAATCTCTGTGAACTTTCTTTTCTCCAGATTTTTGAGGGCTTTCTGTTTTCAGCATCAGTGCTTTCTTTTCCACTCATTTAATTATAGACTTTTCCTCTATTAAATAGTGAGCCCTAGAAACCAAAGGTGTAGTAGCTTCTTTGTTTTCTTCCAAGCATCTTGTTTATCCCTATTTGTCATAGATGCTCAGTTAATATTTGTTGAACAACTAAGCATTGAAGTTTATTATAGAATTTAATAAATAAAATAATTTAATTTTTTTGCTGCTGATAGACATCTTTACTTGGATTTTGACAGTAAAGTTCCCCAAATATATTGCACATGGCTTGCTTTCTGCCCGGGCATCTTTATCGCTTTATTAAGGAGAATAGACATGTTCAGAACAAGGAAGATTAGTTAGTGGGGCAAAACAATCACCTTCTCTGTTCTTGTCCATATTATTTTCAATTTATTTTTTTTTTAAAAAGAACTAGAAAAATACAGGGAACTAGAGATTCTTGGGATTCAAGACTCTGCCAAGCTTGAAATCTCTTTGGAGCTTGAGTAAGAACCTTAGAGAGTATCTGTCCACACTCTATTTCCCTAGTTTGGCAGGCTTCAATGGAAACCCAAAGTCAGCCTCCTTCATTCAGCTAGAATATTTCTAAATTGCTTATCTGTGGGACTCCTGACAGCTCCTGCCTTGGGCATAGAATAGATGGAAGAGGGGGCTGCCCAGGTCATATGATTTGAGGGGCGCCAGAAAGGCTGCCTGCTCCACACACTCTCCCCTTTCTTTACCCTTTTTATTGTAGTCACCTGAAAAAAAACAATTGCTCAATTTTAATTTTGGTGAAACTAAGTAGGCGGTGTACAGGTTTCCAAACCTGTAAAGGGTGGCAGTTAGGGTCTGCAAGCACATGCGTGTCTTCATTGTCATGACTGGAAAGGTTTTCCTAAGACTCACTGTGCATTGCAATTAAATGTGCAGATTTATGACACAGGGCTGGCTTCAGTTTCCAAGCTATCTCCCAGACACCGCTCCCTGCACAAGGAAATGCAATGCTGTTACCGCTCACTCTGCACCTAAATCACTGGGGTGGCTTAGGGTGTTTGTCTACCAAGTGCAGAGTGATCGGCTTTAACTGATCGTGCATTCCAGGGTAAGTCCTGGAACCCCCATCCCTAGTCCCCCCTCCCCATTTCCACTCCCCTGCGACCTGGGGGAGAAGCTCTGCAAACGGAAGCGGCCTTTGTTCAGCAATTAATCATTTGAAGTCAAAGTGTGTTTGGATACTACAATTCCACTAAAGCTATCAAGTGCTTGATTGGGTAGCTGGTGAAATTTGGTCTCTATGAGGACAGCCTTCATTGTAAATAGAAAAATATCTTAGGAATGGGATAAGGAAACTTGTCAAATTTAGGAAGTCAAAGTGATGGGCCAATTTATTGTGGAATAACTTTTGGAGATTGGAGTCTGATGTGTAAGGAGCTAAGTCTTTTAAGTCTAAGATATGTGTTACTTTCCTATGCTGCTTGTGAGGCAGAACAGCACAGCACCAGGATGGAAGGGTGGTCAGAGTCAAAGGTCAGACTCTGAAAGGGGGAGCAAACCTAGAAGAGTATATGTTGCTTTGAATATGTAGCCTTGTTGATCTGCCCGAGAAATGATTTGGGGGCTGGCCATTTTTTCATATTGCCTATTCTTCTCTTCTCTGAATTTTATTTTCTTACCCTTTGGAAACATTCCACATAGACTAGACATCAGTGATGTTTTCTTTTCATCAACCACTATGGTGAGGAACAGATTTCCCTTTACATTGAAGAATGAATGAGTTTGGTCTTTGCACTGTTTGATTTAACTGGTAGTGTGAAAAGTGACTTGACTTATTTCATTAACTTTCATAGCTTTTATCTAGATGTAATAGTTATAGCAAAAACAAAAACACTGAATGAGAGCGTACTATCACAATGGATAAAAATAAGGGAGGTACACAGGGCCCTTGCAAATTCCTAATGATCGTAATTACTTAGAAACAAAGCTGGATATTACCCATTCCTCCTTGCTGCAGTGTGAACCTGACTTAGTGAACTAAGGACAGTACCTTGTGAAGAACTGAGGAGTATCTGAAGACCAGCACAAACGCCATTGAGTGTATAAAACTTTACTTCCTGTGTTCAGAAGACCTGATGGTGACTGGGAAGATAGCTTGACATAGTGATGTTCTTTTAAAAGCACACTAAAAATAAATACTGTGATGCTAATGCCATCTGTAATTCAGATAGTCCCGACTAGGGAAATATCAAGACATTGCCATCATTCTTCCCTATCTAAAGTACCATAAATCATGTAGTATCAAGTTTTCTTACTTCACACCTTCCCAAAGTTTCCCTGCATTGTATTCTTTGTTCTTTGGCCTCATGACATTTGGGTTGAAGCTCAAAGGAGATCTTGGCAAAGGAGTAAACTTCCAATTGGTATTTTTTATTTGTTGCTTCTTGGACACCTGTCTGTTTTTCCCCTGGAGGAAAATCACACAAATATTGTCATTTGTTTATAGAAGAGTTATCCCTAGTAATGATTGTTGCAGTCAGACCTAAATGGGCACTCAGACTGACTGATGCTCTACAGTCATCCTCTCCATCCTACAAGAACCTTATCTGCTCCTCAAAGGAGACTAAGCCAAATGTACTGAGCCATTGATAGAGGCATGTTTTTCTCATGTTTCTTGTTGATTCTGTCCCATGTACTTCTGATTAGTCACTAAAATGAAGAATTCTTGTGCTAAAGAGATTCTGGTTCAATTGTCTTTAAATTTTCAGATAAGTCTAGTGGGACAGTGGTTTGGATCTTCAATTTTTTAGAGACTGGTTTTGAGAGAACTCAGGTATTTTATGTGTCACGCTGACTCAGAATCTTATTGCTATATCTGCTGCACATAGAGCATGTCTTGTATCCTTCTAGGCTATTCGGACCTCTCTTTGGTGAGGAAGACAGGTTCATCTTATACTTTGGTCAGATTTCATACTTTTGCCAACATGCATTTCATAAGCTATATTCCCTGTAAAACCTTCTTTTTCACTGCCTTTGTTCACCTATGTTTCCAAATTGACTTGGAATGTCTTCAGTGAAGATGTATAAATGGTTTGAGTCATGTAGTGATTAATTTGGGGGCATTCAACTTTGCTAAGTGATGACTGATGGAGCTTATTCATGGATATTAGTAGCACTAGCATCAAAAACTTTATTCCTGTACTCCTGAAGTCACTTCCATGGTTCCATTGTTGGAACCATGTCATTGTTGGCATGACTTGTTTAGTAGCAAGTATGCCCTGGTAATATTGCCATGCTGCGTATTTTTCACCTACTAAAATAAATTGGCAATTATTGCCAAAGAATTCCTAACAAATATGACCAATATATAAAATAGAATTATAAAATAGAATTTATAAAATTCTATTTATAAAATAAAATAGAATTATAAAATAGAATTTATAAAATAGAATTATATTTTGTATGGAGCCATTAACCCTGCTTTATTTTTTAAGGAGTTTATTTTTAGAGTTTTAGGGCTACAGCAAATTGAGAGGCAATGCAGAGATTTCTCATATACCCTGTCTACCCAAACATGCCTAACCTCTCCATTATCAACATCACTCACCAAGATGATACTTTGTTTACCAAAAATGAACCCCTATTGACACTTCATAATCCCTCTAAATCCATAGTTTGCCTTAGGGCTCACTTTTGCTCATCTACATTTTATGGCCTTGGGTAAATGTATAATGACAAATACCCATCATTATAATATCATACAGAGTATTTTCATTGCCTTAAAAATCCTTTGTGTTCTGTCTTTTCATCTCATCTCAATCTCAATCAATATCTCACAGCAACCACTGGTCTTTTTATTGTCTCCATAGTTTTATCATTTCCAGAGCACTTGCTATTGTCAAACTCTAAAATTAACCTTACTATTTAGAGTGTGGCCCCCAACCTGAATCTTGACTTGAAACCATTCATATTCAGACATCAATTTATTGCCTGCATGACTTTTCTTAACTACACATGTATCCTACCTTCATACTTGAAGTCTTGTTAAATTCAGATAGATATTTAGAATGGAAAAGGAAAGGAAAAAGAGTTGATAACAAAAAGAAAAAAATAAAACAGAAAGAAGGTTGGAGGGCAGAAGGGAAAGAAAGGGAAGAGAAAGGAAAAATTAACTGCAGTCACAGAATTAAATGAGAAAGAACCTTGAGTAGAGTATAATCGATGTACCCATTTCATTTTTATTCTGTAAAAATTAAAAGCCAATAAAATACTGAATGTCAAAAGAATAAAGACATTGTGCTTCAGTCTGGTTTTATGTAACTAAGCCATATAAATCTAGCCTAGAGAAAGTCCAAAGTATGACCATTTGTAAGGTTTCCCAGAAAATGAGATTGTAATCATGGAACTTAAGCCTCTAAATGAAAGGACACATCACTTTTGAAGTTTTACCTTGGGGCCCAACTCTCTGCTGAATTAAAAACTAATCTGATTTTGTACATTAGCCTCTTGCCATTTTCTATATTCTATGTAGATGCAGAATTCAGGTGGTTCTGATATAAAACCAAGACTGCAAATCACTTCTATAGAATAAGAGCTAAGTAGGAGCATCTGATGACCTGAAAACTGCCCTGACCTCTGAATAAATCTTCTCTCAGTAGACTTCAATAGCAATTGAAATTTGCATGGGGGATTCAGTAACTCTGCAGTAAATATATGCACTGTAATAAGAAGGAAAATATAGCATTTTTAAAAAATTAATTTTACTAGAGCATTTATGAACCAAAAATAATTATTCCTCTCTCTAATTTATTTATCTCCCCTTCCCACCTCCATGTTTCAGATTTTATTTCAGAGGGAGTGCCATGTAACTTTCAAGATCAAGTCTAGGTATTTGCCAATGAGTAATCATGAGCAACTGTGTGTGATATTCTAGAGTAAATATTTAAACCAGAAACAAAAATAGAACCAAGATCAAGGCTAGAAGCAAAACAAGTTCATAAACAATAGAGCCAAGAGGAGATGGAACATGCATGTAGCTTGAAACTGACTAACCAGTGAGTTCTCTTTGACTAAATGAAGAAATGTTCTTACCTCCAGTGTGAAATTCCAGACTTGGGATGACTTATATAGCCTTTCTGGACCTTAGTCTTCTTGTAGGCAAGTAATGAGGAAACTTACAAGAATCCTGGACTGTATACATGAGTTAACAGGTCCAAATACTTAGCACATGTGGATGGCCTTGAATACTCTTTCCTCTTCCCTATTTTGGACTCATTCATCTAATCAATAATTATACCACCTTTAAAATTTTTTGCAGCTTCCTCCTCCTCTCCCAGGATAATTGCTATCAATACATCTCTGGGAAATTTACTAAACATTTAGATCCATTTAAGGTGGGGGAGGAGGGAAACTGTCAGCTCAAGTCTTTCATTTGTCACTTAGGTATTTGCTGAGCTGACATGTGCTTGGCATGGCACTGGATATCAGAACAGAGAGACCCAGGTATGTGTCAGTCATGATCATTGTCCTCAAGTGGTTCCACTGATTTAAGAGAAATAAGGCACCTGCAGTCCTAGGATGAAAAATCCTAAGTGCCTTAAGAGAGCTACAAAGTCCCCTTTTACTTCTGGCTAAGAGAAGTGAAGGAAGCTTTCATGACTTGGCACTTAAGCTGGGAATAGAAGAATGGGAAGAATTTGAGCACACTGAAATAAGTGAGAAAGTCATTGAGTGAATGGTAATAACAAGACACAGGTGAGAAAAGCTTTGTACAAAGAATGATGAGTGTGGCTGGGGCAGGGAGAGCATGGAGTGAGGTGACAGAAAGGACATTTAATAAGTGCTCATATGTAAGATGTTTTTTTTTTTTTTTTTTCACAGCAATTGTGTTATTTGGGTGTAGTATTGTTTCCGCTTTTAACAGATGAAGAAGTTGAGGCTTAGAGAGGTTAAGTGATTTGTCTAAGAACAATATGAAACCAGATCTGGGTCTGAAAAAGATAAGACACACAAAAGTTCACGCAAGTGACCTTTGATGGCCACAATCAGAAATATGATCTTATAGTATAGTTCAAACTTCAAAAAATTATGGCCTAGGAGGTCAGATCCAGCCCTACCAGTTTTTGTAAATGGGGTTTATTAGAATACTGCACTGCATTACCATTCATTCATTCCTTTTCATGACTCCTTTTACTCTCCAGCAGCAGAGCTAGATAGTTGCAACAGGGACCATGTAGCTCACAGAGCCTTAAACATTACTACTTACCCTTTGCAGAAAATCTTCACTAACCCTGTTCCAGTTGATCAGGAGTCATTGAAAGTTTTCAAGAAGGAACATGACCCTCTTAGAGTTAAGCATTATTAACTGAGCTCATGTTAATCAGTAGGGTGACTTGGCAGCAACTAGATCATTTAGAAATTCAGTTTTCTGGGCACTCATCCCTTCACTCCTGGACTCCCAGCAACTTTCCAACAAGTCTCCTGGCTGAAATTCTGAAGTTTAGGGAATCTAGGCAGAGAGCAAAAAGTGGGTCCAGTGCCCCATGGTATAAGGGAACCAACTGTGGGACCAAGCTGATAGGTAGCTCCACCTCATGGCCTCTGGACTGCAGATGACAGGGGGTGATAGCCCCAAGACTGAGACATCACTGCCCAGAAAGGCTAATTGCTATTGCCATACCTTCTAAGTGTCTAAGGAAGGTTAGAACTTTGAATTCTTACATTAAGTCTCTATTTTAAAATGTTAGCAGCTGAATTCAGATGTATTACTTGCAGTGGGTAATCAAAACATGATTTTAATTTACTTAAACTATCTGAGATTGAGTAAACTGCAGCCCCCCAATTTGTAATCATTTTCCATGTAATTTCCAGAATACTGATTCTTCTTTCATGACACTAGGACACTTTGACCAGTTTTTAAAGAACACATGCACATGAGACAAACAGAAAGATGAATAGAACTACTGGCTGACTGAGCAAACAACTGTGAATTTCTTGTCAAATCAGAGCAGTTTTTAAGACCTACTTATATGCTCTGTCACACTAGTGTATATAATTTGGTAGATTGTCAGAATGCTTAATCACACAGTTTTCATCACAGGTATAGTATAAGAACAATTGACAAACATCTCTAGAGGTGACATGGATACTAATGGTAAGGACATAAGAGAATCTAGTGAGAATCTGTTTGTTTGTATTTTGCAGAATTCATGGTGTTATATTCAGGTGTGATTGAGGAACTTAATATTGTAATGAACTTGAATATTTTTCCTATAGCCATTAATGATGTCTGAATTTTTAGTTTAGAGAGGAATACCATCATCATTTTCTCATTCATTCAGTGAGTATTTATTGATCATTTACTATATGCCAGATGCTACGCAAAATGCTGAGGAAAAGCAGTCAAGTTCCATCTCTTGTTTTTGAGAAGCTTCAGTCTAATGTAAAGTGATCAAACAAAATATATCTACCTTAAGAGGATGTATCAACTTTATCCCACCAAATTTACCTCCCTTTGTGATAAATGTACCCTGGGAAAAAAGTTGAAAATACTCCCCTTTACTCATAAAATGACCATAGTGCCACAGGGGATCATGGGCAGGACCACCTACATAATTCATGGGACTCTGTTAAAAAACTGAGAGTCTGAAATACTGACACACAGAGCATTTGAGCAGGAGCCGCATGCAAATTGCACAGGTTGCATGTCCATGAGCCTTTTCAATAACTTAAAAGGGCCAGAATTTTAGGAAATAGATGGATATTTTTCTGTCTCATTCCATAGGCCTCCATTCATCTACAGCATGTATATAAATGCCAACTACTATATCAAGGACTAGGCATACAGCAATGAAAATAACAGCTGCCTCCCCTCATGTGTCTTGGGGTCTAGCTGAAAACCTTGCATGTGATAATTTTCACTCACTGCTCTGATATTCTTGAATACATCCTCAGAAAAATATTTATGCTCTTACTTTTTCTTTATATTTTAGATATAGAGTATATATTGAAAATAGTTAACATGAAAAACTATCCAGTCAAAAAATGGGGAGAAAACTAAAAAGATACTTCACCAAAAAGGAAATACAGATGGCTAATAGGCATATGAAAGAATGCTCCACATCACTAATAATCACCTCCCCTCAACTGGTTTCCACCCTCCCATTTTGTACTTTGATTTGGTTGTCCATATATTAGTGAAACCATTTGGTTTCTATCTTTTTCTTTCTGACTCGTTTCTGTTAGTATGATTTCTTCTAGGTACATCCATATTTCCATAAATTCATCAAATTTGTCATTTTTTTAATTGATGAGTAATACTCCATTGTGTCTATAACCGCATCTTTTTCATCCATTCATCTGTTTTGGGACATGTGGGTTGTTTCCATGTCCTTGCAATTATAAATAGTGCTGCAATAAACATCTGAATACAGGTGTTCTTTTGTACACATTGAGGTCTCCTTTGAGTAGATTCCCAGAACAGTGATTGCTGAGTCAAATGGTAGTTCCATTTTCATTAGTTTGAGGGTCCTCCATACTGCTTTCCATAGTGGCTGGACCAGTTTACATTCCTACCAGCAGTGTAAGAGTGTTCCTTTCTCTCCACATCCACACCAGCACTTATTGTTGCCTGTTTTTATGATGTGGGCCATTCTTACTGGTGTAAGGTGGTATCTCGTGGTTGATTGCATTTGCCTGATTGCTAGTGACATTGAGCAGTTTTTCATGTGCCTGTTGGCCATTTGTATTTCCTCTTTAGAGAAGTGTCTTTTTAGTTCTTCTCCCCATTTTTTGATTGGGCTTCTTGTTTTGTTTTTATTTAGTTGTGTGAGTTCCTTATGGATATGCATTATTAAACCTTTATCACTCTGGAGGGCAAAATTTTTTTCCCATTTGGTTGGGCTTCTTTTAGGCAAGGATGCCCACTTTCTCCACTACTTTTTAATGTTGTTTTGGAAGTTCTAGTCAGGGCAATAAGGCAAGAGAAAGATATAAAAGGGCTGCAAATAGGAAAAGAGGAACTTAAGCTATCATTATGTGCAGCTGATGATTCTTTATGTAGAGAACCCAAAAAAATCTACAGAAAAACTTCTCGAAACAATAAACCAGTTCAGTAAGGTAGTCGGTTACATAATCAACACACAGAAGTCAGTAGCCTTCCTACACGCAAAAAGCCAAGCAGAAGAAGAAATTTAAAAAGCCATCCCATTTAACATAGCACCAAAAACAATTAAATACCTGGGAATAAACCTAACAAAACACATGAAAGAACTATACAAAGAAAACTTTAAAACACTACTAAAAGAGATAGAAGAAGACATAAGGAAATGGAAAGACATTCCTTGCTCATGGATTGGAAGAATTAACATCATCAAAATGGCCATCCTACCAAAGCAATCTACAGATTCAATGCAATCTCTATAAAAATTCCAATGACATTCTTTAAAGAAGTAGAACAAAAATTACGGAAATTCATATGGAATAACAAAAGACCTTGAATATCAAAAATCTCATGACCACAAAAAGAGAGAATGGAGGCCTAACTATTCCAGACTTTGAGCTATACTACAAAGCCATAATAATTAAAACAGCATGGTACTGGTACAACAATCAGACCAATGGAACAGAATTGAGAGTCTGGAAATAAAACCACACATATATAGTAAATTAATCTTTGACAAAGGAGGGAAAAACTTACATTGGAACAAAGATAGCCTCTTCAATAAATTATACTGGGAAAATTGGACTAAGACCTGCAAAAAAAAATGGACCAAGACAACATCCTCACATCATGTACAAAAACCAACTAGACTTAGATGTCAGACCTGAAACCATAACATACATATAGGAAAACTTGGGCAAAACCCTCCATGAATTACAATTTGGAAATCCCTTTCTAGAAACATCTGCAGAAGGCAAAAAATTGAAGGAAAACATGGACGGATGGGACTACATCAAACTAAAAAGCTTCTATACAGCAAAAGGGACAACAGAAAAAACTAAATAAGTAAATAAATAAAAGCCCATCTTACCGGAGAAAAGTTAAGACTAAATGCTCCAAACTGTGGTCTCATTTACAGTATCATCATCTTGGCCTGCAAATGCTTCATAGTCAGTCTCCAATGGAGTCTGACCTGAACTTGATCCTCCAGTGCATTCTTTTCTCATGTGGGTAAAGTCAGTCATTGCTATAAAGGGAAAACTTTGTCAGTCAGTGTGGAATGTACACTCAGACCTATGTCACTGTGAAGAAATGCCTGTTCTTTGGGCAGCTTGCAGATGTATTTCTTCTTGGCTTATATAAATCTTTGCTCATCTTTGTCTCATTTTTATTCTTTCCTGATACACAAGCCAGCATATTGAATTCATTGTAACTAACTTGTCCATGTGGACAGGGAGATTGTATTACTAAGCCTGTGTTTTAAGTGAGTTGTGTAAAATTAGCTAAAAACAAAAGCTGTCTGCCTCTTCTTCAATATTAAGCAAGTGTGTGATTAATATTGAGCAAAAGATTTTTAAGGCCTTGAAGAAAAAGCATGTTCACTTTTCTAATTGAAAATGTTTCAAATAATTTTTTAAATGAAGAAAAATAAAAAGGATAAAACACACCAATATTCCTACCACCTAGAGTTACCTGTTACTAATTAGCCACATATTAGTTTAGATATTAAGTGAAACATTATAGATAAAAATTAAATTTTATTTGACATATAATCTCCCAATGCCATTCTCTTCTTGTAGCTTTTAACCCCTCCCAGAAACAAGCAGCCATCATTCTAATCTGTCATGAATATTTTTGTGCATGTGCATATATGCATGTATGTGTATGTAAATATAGTTGTTTGTACATATATTTTTGCACATACAGCCATCTGTGAACATTCTCATTTTGTGGGTACTAGTTATAGACATATACAATGCAGCATCCCACATGCATAGAACAAATAATTGGGTGATTACATTGTGCCTGGAAATATACTACTCAGTCTTTCAATGATTCTGTGTAACACACATTTTTTATTATAAGCCCCTTTTTTTTAGAAAACTAAGACTTAGCTAGGTCATTTGCTCAGGCACCTACTGTTAATACCTGTTAGGATTGGGGATGAACCCTACAGTCAGTCCTTGACCACCTGCCAGCTGGTCTTTGCTGTGTCACTGTAGAATTCTTCACTCTCTCCATATCATGATTCTGATATCTGTCATTGTTCCTTTACACACCATCCATTAAGTAAATATAACACATAGGCAGCACTGCGTGGTGGTTAGGACCTATAAAATAGGATTAGTGAAAGCTCACATGGTTGTCATGAGAATCAAATGGTTTATTTCTAATAAAGCAAGAGAATTACACTTGGCATGGAGTGAGCAACCAGTGTTTCCTATTGTTTATTATTAACAACTGCACTTTATCCCATTGAACCTGATCAGTGATTTGTGTCTAGTTTTTCATTATTGCATATATTGCCACAGTGAAAACCTTTTCTCTACTTACAAAACTCCCTCTGCTGTCTCTCCCTAGAAGAGGAATTGATGATTCCTAGATGTTTTCCATTCTACCTGATATTGCCACAACCAACTTTCTAAGTTCATACTCTCTAGTGTACTATGTACTGTGACCTAGTGTACTAGGGCATTCCACTTGAGGCTATAGTATTCCATAGCCTCAAGAACAGTTGACAGATGTACCATTGGAGTGGTCTCCAATGTTATAATTCACACGGTACAGTTCACCATTTTAAAGTGTTCAATTCCATGGATTCACTAGGATAAACAAACCATCACCACTGCCTAATTTTAAGAGGAACGCTTTTACCCCTTTGCAGTCAGTTCACATTCTCTCCTGCCTTCCATCCAGTCCCTGGCATTGCTCATGGACTTTCTGTCTCTCAGGATAGCTGGATATTTATTCTTATCCTTTTGTTATTTTTTAATTGGAAATTTGTCTTTCTACTTGGGTTGTAAGAATTGTATTCTGAATACAAGTCCTTTTTCAGATATATGGTTTATATTTTCTCTGGTTCTGTGGGTTGTCTTTTTACTTTCTTAATATGAATTGATTGATTTTACTATGGATTTTTTATGTCCAGAAAATTGAAAACTTTAATTTTCAAAATTTTCTCCATGTTATCTGCTAAGTAGATCACAAACCAGGTAGCCATAAAGTAAACACTGAACAGAAGTTAACACTTCTGTTATACCATGTCCAATACTCCTGTATCTGACCCAAGTACAGACTTTCCTAAGCCCTCTAGGTAAAATTGAAGAAAATTTAGTTTTGTTAACACAGAAGAAACATCTTCATACCTAGTTAGAGTTTGAATTTAACATTGAAAATCTCCTTAGAGTTTCAGACTGTTGGTTGATTGTTTAAAGCATTTGGATTTGTGTTTAATCTGGACTCTTCTTTTGCCTTTTCCTTCTCCTTTCCTTCCCCACTCTGCTTCTATTTTAGATTGAAGATGGCTCAGGAATCAGTCAGCAAGCTGACATCAGAGAAGAAAGTAGAAACAAAGAAAATCAACCCCACAGCCAGTCTGGTGAGATTCATTTTTCAACATAACATCAAGATTTTTCCTTTTAAGCTGAGGTGTACTGTGAAGTACATCTAAGTTTAAAACCTTTATAAAACTCAAAGTCCTGACAGGTAGTATCTAGAATCTTGGCTCCCATCCCTGAGTAGCACATGGTAAGAAAGATTATAGGGGCGAGAAGAAGCGGCTTCTTGTGTCCTCTCAGCAAAGCAAGAATTTTTCCTGATAAATCAAATTTAGTCACTTTGCCATTTTACATCCTTCCATGTCCCACCCCATTCCAAGACACCCCACCCCCTTATTCAGAAATACGTCTTCTGAAAGGTTTAAGCATTTTCCTTCATCCTTTCCCCTTCTTTTGATAGTTGGGAAATTTGATAAATGCAAAGATACAAGCTATGTAGGATCACAGACCAAATAACAAAGCCAGTACCACACTCTGGGTCACCGGGTGTCTATCCTTGAGGCAAGCTAGAAGTTCAGTCAGTCCTTCTAGCTGTGAGGGAAAGTGGTCCTCCACAGTCCAGTTTTCAGTAAGGATAATAATGACTCTCGACCCAGACTTCCCTAATAATAGTCAGATTAGCTAAGTAGTTAGGAACCCAAAGCATTGCAGTTCAAAGCTCAGTTTAGTCACTTAACTAGTGTAAAACCGTAGTAACATTGCTTTTTTTTTTTTCTTCTCAGTGAAAGGAAGTAAATGATATTGCCTTTGCTTTAGGATTATCTCAAGAAAACTGCAAAGACACATGTAGATGTGTCTAGCACAGAAGAGCTCAATATTAGCTCTTTTTGTCACTACAAATTAAGTGGCTTTGATGGCCCCTGCACTGCAGTACAGAGTGGTAGTGAGTGCTAAGTGGGAGTATCAGGGTCCTCACTCTGATTCTCATACCTGCCTTCCCGGGAGCGTAATGTCCACAGTTAATAATTTTATCCTTTTGTATTGTAAGTACTTTCTGCCAGATGCTTTAAATGCATTTATAAATCCATTTAAAGCATCTGAGTGGGTAGGCTATATGTTATAGAGGGATATTATTTCTGTTGGTTGATGATGGCATCTCTTAGAACAACCACAACAGTAGTTACATGGATGTTGAGGGAGGTGACTCCTGAGAATTAGAGACATCAAACTCAGAGCGCTTGCTCCTAGCCAGGTGTATAGTTAGTGCACCTTGCCCCTCAGAATGCAGCCACCCTCTGGGCCCTTTTGACAATATCATTATACTCTTTTCTATGATTTTCAGTGACTGGGTTCACCCTGATTTTTCTCTTCCTCCTCCAGCAACCTCTGCTATTTTTGGGCCTCATCCCAACTTTTAGAGCCAACCCTATGTCCAAGGTCAGAGGGAATGGACTCATCCCTATGGATAGAGGGGGAAAGAGTGGGAGTACTGCCTTCTTGTGAAGGTGATTCCCTTGTGAGCAGGCTTCTCTCTGAGATCTTCAACTTGTTAAGGTGCTTTGTTTTGGTGAAAATGAGGGAAGCACTTGTAAACTGATCCCTGATTCAATTTGACAAGCAGGGTTCGGATCCAAATTCCAGATAGAATTTAAAAATCATCAACTTACTTTACATCTAGAACAAAGTAGTTATTCATTGCAGCATTGCATCACAGGCACCGGAGGGTCCATCTCTTTGAGATGGATCTGTATCTGTTCTGTCCAAAGGAGTCTGCATTTCTCTTCTCTTGTCTACATATTTTAGCCTTCAGTTCACCCTCCCCAAAGAATGCACACACACACACATTCTTAATATACTTACTCCTCCAAAATTCTATAAACAATGAGGGCCCATGTTTCTTTTCTGTGCCCTCACATTCTTTCCTTACATTGTCCCAACAGACTGCCTTGCCATTCCGTACAAGGCTATCCCTGAGAGAAGCTTGGGGAGAGTAGAGTAGAACACCTATAGCACAAAGGGAATTTCTCCCTTTCTGCAGACTAAATCTCTTCACCTTTTGTGCTGCATCAGCTCTGTTCAGTTCTGCCAAGTTGATTGTAAGCAGATACATTCAACTAGGGAGCAGTGATTTTTTTCATATGTAGGTGCCTTAGAAATTATTTTGGGGTGTCCTCTAGCTCTCTTAGCAGACGAAGAATTGGGAGTGGGAGTAATTCTGGAGTTTAAACTATAAAGTTAGGATATTTGTCACAGAAGAATAGAACAGAACAGCCTAGTATGATAAAGGTCAATGTTTTAGATGACTGGTCATTCCTTTTGTTTGCTGTCTTTTCAAGAGTAAGGATGATGTATTGGGAGGGGCTGGTGACTGAGGTTTACCAGAAAGACAGTTAGAGATATCATTTCCAGAGTGTGTGGTATAGTTAGATCAAATTTCGACCAAAATTAGGGAAATTTATCAAAAATTGAGAAGAGGGAAGGTTAGAAAAAAGAATAATAAACTCATTTTTTGTTCCTTCAACAGAAAGAAAGACTGCGTCAGAAGGAAGCCAGCGTGGCCATCAACTGAAACAAAGACACCTGAACATGATGGTAGACTCTGTGGTGCTTTGCATGAGCCTTGCCAACAGCAGCATTACCTTGAATGATGCGTTATTAGCTGTTTGTTAGGCAAGTCTCTCTCTGAGGTCATCTACAGGGAGCACCTCACATCTTCTTAACAAGTCACTTATTAAGCCGCAGGAACAGTGAAAAGCTGCTTCTGGGAAACTTGCAGGAGGATCTGATAATTATCTCTTATAGAAGCCCAAAGCCCAGTCTAAGGCCAGAACTAACTACCAGTAGTTTTCCCCCCCAAAAAGTTTTTAAAGCAGAGCTTTCAAGCCTTCTATGCTTGGCATACATAAACTTAAGATGTTTTAAAACAACTGCCTTGGGAGAGTACACATTGCTGGTTAATTATTGGTCTTAATTTTGATTCTATTGCAGTAAGATCCTGAAGTATCTTTCTCACCAAAAATGTTGATGGCCTGACCCAGGCTATCTTTTAAGAGGTCTCAGACCGTGTATTCCCGAGATTAGAGAAATAGCTGTTTTTGCTGTTATTCAGGTAATGAGAACTAGAGGAAATGAAATGGACCAGTTCATTGTGGTCTCCTTCTAGACCATCAGGGACTCTGTGGCCCGACTCCCAGAAGCAGCACTGACACCTAAGCAGGAACAGACTCGGGGTTAGAGCATCTGCTTGAGCAAAAATGACCCAGTAGCAGAGTACATGTCACATCATTTGTGCACAGATAGTGTCATGTTGACACACGACTGAGCCTGGCATGGTGTTCTGGGGCTGTGGGGGCTGGACCTCTCCCAGCCCCCAAAACCCCCGCTCCTCAGGAGGTGGTTTCTGAACAAAACAAATACTGCTCACATCCTTTTGTCAAGATTGTGGAAGGCAGGCCTGTGACATAGGTGGCACAGGAATCTGACATGGAAGAAAGTTCTTTACAGAAAAATGAAACTATGCTTGCACCAATATTAATTGTTGAGTTGAATATAATGCTTTTTCTGACCCTGGGGACCCAGATGTCACTTGCGTCACAAGAAAAGCCACCCTGGGCCTCTCTCCCTAACACTTTTCCTTAATCTACACTCTTTGAATCACAAGAAAAGCCACCCTGGGCCTCTCTCCCTAACATTTTTCCTTAATCTACCACTCTTTGAATCTGTCCTGTGAGGGGAGAAGTGAAAGGACTGAGAATGAATTGAGAATAGAATCCAAAACTATCATGCTTCTGCCTTGAAAGAAGAGAAGTCCAGGCTGGGACAGGAAAGGGGACCCCAGCAGGTAGAGGATGGTCTAATCAGGTACAGCTGCCTGAAAGCCCTTCCCAGCCCCACTGTCATGTATGGCCACACCTTGCCCCACCATTTTGAAAAGTTGCACTTTTTGACTAGCCAGGTGGCTAAGTATCATCCAGAACAGGCCTGCCAGTCCTCAGACCCCCCTGAGGGACCCTAATAAGAGATTCATTATGAAGCAGCACCATATCCTAACAGAATGCCTATCTCGGGAATAAGAATGTACAATCAGATTCAAATTGAGTCTTAGAAGCCATATTCATGAAGGTGCTAACCACTCTTCCTGGCAATTAAAAGAAAGGGATACGGTAACAAGGGATACGGTTGGTTGATGTTTTGTTTTTAATGCAGAATGAAAGGTGAGAAAAACTAGTAAGGAACTTAGGAACTTGTGAGCAAGAGGCTTTCTTTCCATTTTCATTGAACAATGAAGAAAACCAAAAGAATTCATTTAAAACCAGTCCCATCTGAAGCCACCCCATGCTTCATAATGTCACCCCTTAAGAAAAGTTCCTGTTTGAACCCACACCTTGGGAATCAGCCTTGAGTTCAATGAGATGAGCATTCTCCTGCATTGCACAGTCTTTACAGACTTGAAGGAAGCAGTGGCAGAAGGTGTTCAGCAGAGACCCTGTGGTCCAGCTCAGGTCTCTAAGGAGGATGCTCCGGGGAAAAGCACTGAAAGTCTGCAGGCTAGCACAGCACCCCCACCGGGACATGTGCTCAGGGACTCAATGGTAAAAGAGCAGTGAGTGGAAATGTTTCATTTCAGAGATAGTCACAGTTCAAGTTGCATTTTATTCCAGCAGACAGGCTAGAAATGGCAAATACCTATTTCTGAAGAGCAAAATTTGCCTGCCTCTGTTAAAACAACCCAGTGGTTTTGTAAGACTAGTCATACACAGCGTCTTAGTGTGTTTAGACAGCACAGCAGTCTTCATTCTGCTCAGGCAGTGTGAACCCTGCATATGGATCTGGATGTCCCTTCCCTTGTGCTCAGTTGTACCCCCACTGGCAACACAGCCTTCATTCCTAACTTACATTGATGCACAGAAAAGTTCATGGGAATTTGATCAAGATGGAATCTAAAATAATCTGGAAGTGTATTGTTGATAGAGATTAGCATGGTGGCCTGGGATTGTACAATAAGCTACCTACATTGAAGGGTTTTTTTTTTTGTTTTAATTATATTCTTGCCTTCTTGCACATTATGTATTCTCATTTCCATTTCTACTTCCCCCTTGTCTTGGGTCATCAGTGTAGATTTCCGCATACAGCAGTGCAGCAAACACTACAAGTCAGTGTCTGAGGTGGGTGGGCCATATAGCCTTACAGTCTCTTCCTAGTTATCAGACTGTGCTGACAGGGGATCCTCTTCATCCCTGACATCCCAGGTCTCCCTTGTAGTTCCCTGACCTCCCCAAGCAAGGATGAAACCAATTTGTGTTAAGGAGAAGAAAGATGTTCAATAGATAAGACTGTTCCCTACATACCTGATCCAAATATCAAGTGTATGATTTTTATTAAGCTGTTTAAATTTTCTTTAAAATTGCTAGCAAGAACTCTCAGATGTGAGCTTCATTTTTCTTTGATACTGCCTGTCCTAAGAAGAAAAAAAAAATGGCCAGAAGCAGAAAGGAAAAAGAAAACACCAGATTTGGTAGTGCCCACTAAAAATGGATATGCTGTGAAATCTAGTATTGTAGAAGTCATTAGCATAAGAATCTGAAGAGCTATGGCATGAGGGCAGATCATTGTCAACAAAATACAAGCTATCTGTGGTTCACTTGAAACTTGAGCCAAAGTTGGCAATTTTTGGAGTATGGATTTGAAAGAGTCTCCAAGGGTTACCCTAAAAAGTTTTATTTTGAAAAAGCCCCATACAGTGAGAAGGGGTGTAATATAGTGGAAGTACAGACCAAGACCATTAAAATTTCCTTACTTTGAATTCCCTCCAAAGGGCAATTTCTAAATATGTGGAATATTTAGAAGGTATGAACACCACATTTCATATATTAAGTATTTTAACTTTGAGAAGACCTAAAGACAGTGGAAGAGCACTGATTTAGTTAAGAAATGTACTTGATTCATGTCAGCTACTTTGTCATCATAAAAAATCTACAGCACAAAACAAGCCTATGTGGCAAAACTAATAGTATTTTTAAATAATGGATAGCTTTCAGCCTTTCCAAAATGCAAATAGCTTTTTGGATGTCTTTCCATTTTCCAGCTATAGCGAGAAACAACCCGGCTGCTTGGAAACTTTTCTCCTACTGGTACAGAAATGACTACAAGGCAAGCACCTTCAGAAACAGGCCTGAGCAGGTCTGGCTCCTTCAGACTCATATAACAGCATTTATGACTCCATTAGCAATTGAATCCAGGCATAACGTGGCTCAACTCCACAGCTGTATGTGACCAAGAAGCCCATCTTGTGTCATTTCTGCACACCCGTCATTTGTTGACACCTTGTTAGAGGCACTCGATGTCAGTTTCACAATTCTTCATTTCCCCTCCCAAGGAGTGGGCAATCCACCAAACTCTCCCAGATCAACACTTTGCTGGGAAGTAGTGAATTAAGAGTTTTAACTTGTTGAACGTGAAGCCAGGTCAGTAGCCTTATTTGGCCCAAGACCCTTAATTAATGCTGTGATATAAATTTAGCATCTGGGAAATTTGTGTAGTCATCAACTTACTTGAAAATTATAGTTAGGGCACACGGTCTCTTAAGCCCCCATGCAATATCTACTGACAAAGCCATTAGGGAAATAAATCAAGCCTTCTTCAGTAAGATGTCTGTCTTCAAATGAAATTGATTGTACTCACCTTCTCTCTATTCCCCAATCACCTTGGTGATAACCAGCCATGTCAAAGCTACTTTTCACCTCCTTCCCTGGTTCACTGGTTCACTTCAGTCAAGAGCACAAATGAATAACAGTAAATTGCATATTACACCAATGAAATCCTTGTCCATAAAGATCTTCTCCATTGTAGGAGCTGGGAAAGACTGATTTCATCTCAAGTTTAGTCTAGGAAGGTAGCAACCAAACTCATTAATTTCCATCTAAACTCATATAACTTTCCTTTAAAAAAAAAAAAAAACTTAAATATGCTAAGAATCTCCAGTCTTCTTTTCTAAAGGCTGATCTAGATACTTATGTCAACTGTTCTTTTATGCTTTGTATGACATTTGATCATGTTGGGCTAGCAAGATGCAAGAGTTTGGCAGAATTTCACCTCCAAAGAATTTGGAATCCTTCCCTATGTAGTAAACAACCTTCAACCATACTTGAGCTGTCTTGCAGACCAAATATTTCCCGAAATTCTACCTGTGCAGATACCAAGGGAATTTCTGGCTTCTAAGAGAATATGTCTCTCCATATACTGTGTGAGCTGCCAATGTATAACCCTATACTTAGCATATCAAGAAAGAGATCAAATGTTTCTAGGCACGTATTCACTGTGGTTTGTCTGTGTCTTTGGCAAAGTTGTCTTTTCTTTCCTTTATTGTTCTCTTTCAGGGCTTGTTTCCATTCTTGTCTCATGAAAGAGATTCTTTTTTATTGTTCATTTGGTCAGTTGTCCAAGTCTGTCTTTCCAAAATGAAAGGAATATAAAGGGAAATCGCCCTCGCCCTCCCCATGGTGTGGTTGATTGGTGTTTTCAGGGGTGAGCAATTCTGAGAAGTCTTGGGCAGATTCTGAATTCCAGGTTTATGTCTATGATTAGTATATGCATGGGTGTATATCACACAGAAATTCTGTTCTTCACTGTAAGAGACTAGAAGATTCAAAACTTTTCATTTTAGATAGGTTTAATATGCTACATATAAATAGTTCATTTTTTCCATTTTTCTTAGTAACTTGTCCCTAACTACAGTATTCTTCACTTCTGCCATCAAGCCATCAAGAAGGCAGTCTCAACCTCACTTGAGATTGCACTATGGATAATCCCCCAAAGACATCTTTCTGCAAACTAATCCATGACTGGGGGAGAAAGTCTAGTGATAGTTCTATCTTCCCACAAATAGGTAACACAACTAAGATTTGGAGATCTGCCAGAGGGATAGAGATATTTTAAATCATTCATTTTATAATAATTCTGTAATAATTATATTCCACAATAATAAGTCTTCATTTTACATCATTTTGTAATTCTTCCATTTCCTAGGACAAACAACATGGCTCTACTGCTAATGGAATAATCTTTGAAAAGCATAAGCAGTAAGGAAAAAAAAAAAAAAAACTCCCTTTAAAGACGGTATAAGATAGTCCTCAAGGGCAGAAACTTTTGAAGTCAGAGTTGAATATTTTTTAAGATTCCTTAGAGAAAAGATGTTATTGATTCATTGCTGTCTTTTCCTTTTATTGAGTTTTAATTTAGACTAGCACGGGACGCCCGGTGCCCTTGGACTTTAGTTTAGGGAGATCGTGCTTTGGCCTGGAAAAGCAGCACTGGCTTGAGTGCCCAGAACTTAAGTGAAATCAGTCAGAATCCTAATAGAAATCAGGCCTAATAGAAATGTAAATGATTTCAAGTCCTTGAGGGCTTCATTTTCCTGGTGATACCTGGACCCTCAGCTCTGCTTCTAGCCATGTATTTCACCTGTGCAGTTTCTACATCCTCCTTGTGCCTGGTAAGATCACAAGTGATGGGATTCAGGAGACACAGGAGGAGGGGAATTCCAAAGAGGCCAGCAATGTTTTCCTGAAATAATGCATACCTTGGAAGCTGATGCTTTTTGCCTTGGTCATATCATAGAGAGCCTTTCAAAGGAAACTCCAGGCATCTGTGTTGAGCAGGTAGGGATGTCCAATGCCTGAGAGCATCCTGAAGAAGCAGAAACCCTAATGCAGCTAGCCTGTGCTTGTTTTAATAACTTCATTAAATTTCATGTTAATTTCCATGGGGTGGGTTGTCCACGGACCTTCTTGTTTTCTCCATGGTGTCCAGAAGTTAGCCTGGCATCTTGCTTCATTTCACTTTTCCTTCACACCCCACAGCTATTTTTCCCTTCACTTTACCTTTACAGTTTCTCCAGAATCCAACTTTTTACCCCTCCCTCCCTCACAGACAGGCCAGTGTCCCCTTCAGCCCTTGCTCCCTCCTCTCACACCCATCCTAAAGCCCTTTAGACAGGACGCTCCACTGTCACCAAGAAACAGTACTGTGACTGCCTCTTGTTAATGTCAGCATCACCTCATCACTTAGGCAAAGGGGAAAATCCATAAAAGAAATGGAAAATACATTTCTCATTTCATGCTACTTTATTTTCAGAAGGTTGAGGGGAGGGTGTTTCTAATCTTCCTTGATGTCTTATAGATTTTATTTTAAAACTATCTAATTAGGGACCATTCATTTGACAAAATAGAAATCAGTTCAGGTCACCAGCTATGGTGCATGAGATTAAATTTCTGAATCTCAAGTAACTTCTTTGCTTCTGGACAAATTGACTTCTGTGCAAACATTCTGAATCAGGCTTTCTTATTGCCATGCCAGTCTTACTACTGGAGCATCTACCCCCAATCTGAATCAGGATATTTTTGTGGTTGTTTTCAGGTCAACATTAATTGTCACACTTTTGAAAGGGCTTAAAAACAAAGTATAAATATGCCCTGATTAGAAAACCATTTGACCTAGAAATAGGTTGACTTTGCTGTTCAGTTAAGTATTCGACCTACCTTAATCTTAAAGGATTTTTAGCAATAATGAAGTCACTTTAAGAAAGAAGGCACTTTCAAGACATGGAACCTTACATAATATACTCTTGGATATATTAATAAGCTAATTGGATTCAGGTGTTTTTTTCCCTTTACTTTTTTAAAAAATGTATTTCTAAAGTGTTTGCATATTTAATTTTGTCAGAACTGAGACGTGCTTATGAACTGAATTTGTAAATGTCACTTGCAATCAAGTAAATATTTATTTTTAAAAAGAAAAGGTGAAGGAATCAATATTGATTTGTACATAATGCAAATATGTGTACGTGTATAAATATATATATTTTTTCCTTCTTGACACTATCTGGTCACCACATCAATTGTATTTTTGTACATAATATATATTACAAATGTAGATTGCCTGTTCAAAGAACTCTATCTCTGCGATAGATTATCCTAACCCATTGATAACTTAATTTGTTTTAAGAGATGGCACTATTTTTTTCAATTTGCTTAGAATTGTATTCGTGTCTTTCAGTTGTAAATATGCTAAGAGTATTTTAATAAATCTTGGTTTCATGTCTGTCTGGTGTGCAGTGCAGATTTGTTTTCAGGGGACATTTAGAACAGTCTGTCAGTTGCATGCTAACATGGAGAATACTTGTCATTTCTTTGACTATCATTGAGGTACAGCATTACTGTTTTGCTGCAAGAGCTGGGTCTCAGTAAGTCCATCACTTATATTTCCTCTGTCTTCCTTGTCCACCCTACCAACAGTGGGCATGCTGGCTAATCATTCAAAGGTAGCAAAAGAAGAGCCAACAATGCATTGTCTCAATGAGGCAAACCCCAAAGCAATACTTCCTGGACATAAACTGCCCAAAATGGTTTTGAAGGAGATCTATAGATCTTCAAGCTGTGGGTTGATATAAGATGTATTAGAGAAACAGAACAGAAATATGTACTGTAAAAGTAGCAGGCTACAAAAATCAGCACACAAAAATCAGTGGCCTTCTTATATGTAAAAACTCAGTCAGAAGAAGAAATTTAAAAACTATTCCATTTACCATTACACCAATGAAAATTAAATGCCTGGGATTAACCTAACAAAAGACCTGAAAAGTCTATTAAAAAAAAAA